>VYZS01053572.1:1151-25311 GCA_013400695.1 Neodrepanis coruscans | reverse complement strand
TCCCTCAAAATGCTTGGAACTGACTATTTTCTGGAGACACTGGGTATTTTTTTGGTGTAAGATCAAATAAGCAGTCAGGAAAGTTCCCCATAAGCTTCTCCTCATAGTCATGACCCATCTTCAGTCATTAATCCCCTAAAAGAGAGACAATAGGGTGAAAACACCACATACTATGGTTAAAAGTCTCAGATAACTTTAGGATAAAAGACTATAATTCCTTCCCTCCTCACAGAGGAAATCTCTGNGTTGGCTGGTTGGTTCCTAGGGGTGTTTTTAACCTTTAAGAACAGCGCTTCCCAGTCTAACATCCAAAGCAATATATTTACAACCATAGTGGCAACGGGATATAAACCACACTATTGCATGAATATGCAATTCAAACCCTGAAACAGCCAGCTCCCAACATGAACTTTTTAACACATTTCTACACAATTAAACATTTCAAAAAAATGCTGGTTTTAAAGCCTTTTGCTCCCTTAATTCATCTATACCAGGTATGCAACATGATGGCGTTGGTTTCAGGGTGAGGCATCACGACTTCTCTTGAAAACCTGTTCCAATCACTGACTGAAGGACAAAAAACTAGAGGACTAATTTAATTAAAAATATGAACTGGGGAAAGAAGAACAAACAGCCCTTATGTTTTAATGTATATCAGCATTCAGGGAGAGGTAGGATTGGGCTCTGAGTAACCTGGTCTAGTGGAAGGTGTCCCTGCCCACAGCAGCAGGGTGGAATAAGATGAGCTTTAAGGTCCCTTCCAATCCAAACAGCAGGGGAATAAAACACCCTCAAGCCATTCTCGGATGCACACAATCTCCATCTTGTGTGCTTTGTTCTCTGTGTCATACACACATCACATCAGGGATTTCCACACATGCTGGTGGAGCGGTGTCAGCACTCGTTGCTGACAGTGCCTGCCCACAGGAAGCCCAGACAGATAACAATGCCTCCTCTCACAGATTGCTGGTATGTAAATTACTATGGCTAAAGGCCAACATTTTTTTTTTCCATTATGAAACAAAGTACACCATGTAATTCTTTCCCCCAAAGAAAGAGAGCAAAGAAGTCAGCACTGCCAAACTTGTGTGGGAGAACTGATGTGCATTGCCTCACCACCACCTCCATTTCCCCATTCACAGGGATATGGAATATAAGATCCATGTCTCCCATTACCAAAGTTAGTGAAAGCAAGTGAAGCTTGGAGCATCCATTCCCATCCTCTCTACAACAGCCCATGTCAGAACAGGTCACCCCAGTCCCTGGGTTTTGTGGGATGGGACACCACAAGACCAAGTAATGTGAGTAAGGCTTCAAAGTAATTAAATTTATCACAGTTCACAGTCTCTTAAATAACACTTCTTAAAGTCAAATGTTGTCGGAGGTGTGGAAGACAGTGGGTAGATGAACATGAACCAGAGGGTGACGTGCCAAGGGAGCTGAACCTGCCCAAACTCATTTCCTGACCATCATCCTCATATTTTCTTTAGATCTTTCATTCTCACACCCCTTGATCTTTGCTTCATCTTTCAGCTCTTGTTTTGAAGTTTGAAACATGTCCTTTGATACCACAAAGGAAAAGTTCCAAACACAGGAAACATGTCCAGAATGCAAAGCTCATAGAAGGCAAAAAGCATGATCAAGAGGTCATTCTGAAAGGCTCTGTAGAAAGAGTGACACACTTTGCACCTCCCAGAGCTCTGCTACTACTACTCTGATAAATCAGGAAAGGCCAAAGTGGCTCCACTACAACTTGAGAAATATCCTTTGACCACTGAGCTGTCCTCACTTTTCTCACTCATGGCAGATGGAAAGATCCAGATTCTTAGGCTCACAGGATTATTTTCCAGCTTGTTCAGTGCTTTTTTCCAAAGCTGAAGGAAACTAAATGAACAGGAATACAAACTTGGATTGCTTAACCTACATATTCCAGGCATTAAACCTGTGGAGAGTTTGTATCACTGTAATTACTTCCATACAAGTTGTTAAAGTCAGATTCATTAGTTTAGGTTACAATGACCTATACAACATGCTTAAAATCCATTTATCCTATTAAAGGGATTTAAAACTCACCTCCTTTCATGAGATGTCAGTGATTCATGATTTATGGTTTAGTCATACTTTAAAAGTAAAAGCAATTACCTCTCTAACTATAGGAAGAGCCCACTGCCTCAAGGTTGCCAGAATACATCTATAATTGAACAGCAACAGCTCTGATGTTCAGCTTGAGTGACAAAAGTATTGACTACTGAAATACTGCCTATGATGGTCTCTGCATACTTGGGAGCACTGCACCAGCTGACAAGTTTCTGCAGGAACAATTACAACTCAGACATCCCAGGATCCACTGTGCAGGGTGTCTCCTGGCAGTGGCAGTACTTTTCTGTTGAAGCTTGCACGAATTTTATTTCAAAGGAATCTTTTTGTTCCTAGAAATAGGATGACTCCGTGATGCACAATGCACTTTGGTGTTGCATCATTTTAGGAATCCAACTGACTTCCAAACCACAGACATAAACAGGGTAAACCAGGCAACATTGTGTCCCAGAAAAGATCCAAGGCCCAATCTCTTTAGGAAAAATATCCAAAGTCACATATTTGTCCCAGACATGCTGCAAATGCCATTGGTGCACAGATGAGTGCTGATGACTAGATGTAGACTCTTGTTGTACCTGTGGAATGATGTGCCCAAACTGGTAAAATTACAGCAAATCCAGTGTGTTTTGACACCACTGAGATCTGAATGTTCCCTGGAAGCATCCTCTTGAGAATAAGAGTATATGCAAAAATTATAAGGACTTTTCATATGCAACCATAAAGAACCCAAAACCTACACACACCAGGGCAGGCACTCAGAGGAACACAACAGTTAATCCCTCACTCCTGAAAGTGGCACAGACTCAAACTGGCAAGTGTGAAATATTTTTGTTTAGTAATAATTAATTAATGAGCATGAAGAGAAGTTTAAACAAAGTGACAGTTCCCTTTCTGCCTATCCCTGGTTTGGCGCCTACTAGTGAAAAATCTGTCTGCACAACCTCCTACAGACCTTGAAAGTAATTTTAGGATTAATCATTGTCCCTGCATGAATCCATAGCCCTTAGTGACCTCGAGCTCCCCACTCTCCTACAGCACCACTTTTATCCAACCCAAAACCCCTGTCAGAGCTCTTCATTTGAGCACCCTTTAAACTTTCTCAGCCCTTTGCCTTACCTCCAGCCACATAGACAGTCCCACACATTAATGCTTCTTGAAATGCAGAGATGATCCTTCAGAAAGTGGCCACCAAAACTTCTCCACCATGGCCAGCCAGTGACCCAGCCACAAAAATGCACAATATTTAACCTCTCTTCTCCAGCTTGCATGGCTGTCACTAGGAGCCCCATAAAGAGGACAAATGGAGCCAAAACAAAAAGAAGATACAAAACAAAATTGTATTATAACTCACCTTCTCTCTTACAAAAGCTGCAAAACTTAAAATCAATTCTTCACATGAAGTTAGAACTTATGTCAGGCACAGTAATGAATGTAGAGTAGGAGAGTGGGAGCCCCAGGGCACCAGCCAGGGATTTGCTCAGTAAAAAGCACCCAACTTGGTTACAAGCTGCATTCCAGAGGCTGGGATGTATATAAAACCTGCTCTTTAATCATGATTTCCAGTTTATAGCCCCTTTTAAACTATACACACGTGTTTGCAATATATCATACTTGAGTAGTGTGGGGCATTAAATGAAGGTTTAGGGCATTATTTATTAGTCCTGTTTTAGGCTCACAGCCAATTTCTTCAATTTTTCAGATGCTTTTCTTCACACCATATGCATTTTTGTTAGAAATGTTATCTTTGAAAATAGGCTCAAATCATGATAGTTTGGGGTTTTTTTAATACATCTGTTTCCACTGCTAGAACTCTTTCAACCCTTAAAATACCTTTGTATTAGATCACCCTTTATGGTAAGAGAAGGACCATAACATCCAGATATTTGTGCTTGAGACTTCAAGCCAGTGTCAGCACAAATATCCACATGGGCTTGTTGGCCACAAACACCCATGATTTATTCTGCAGTTCTCCCAGTCTCACAGTTGGAAGTATTTGCAATGCAAGCCACCAGCAAAAGAAATTTACTTCTAATAATACAGCTCATTAAATGACACATAATTCAATAATGTGTTACAACAGAATTATCTTTAAAACACAAAGTAAGATCCCTGTAGGGAAAAAACAATAACAATCTTTGATACCGCAGTTATTGGAGACTTGCTAAAATATCTTTGTACTTAGGTGAAAAGATAAAATGACTATTTAGAACAGAAATTTCCTGGGAAATAAAAGTGAAAAAAATAAAATTAAGTCAAATCTTCCAAGTAAATGCCTAGTTTAATATGTCTGCAATGTGGAAGATAATATTCCTATTAAGAAAGTCAAGGGGAGAAAAAAAAACTGCATTATACAATCACAACCAGATAACAAGGCAACAATTAAAGATTGTAACAAAGATTGGTTAGCAAAACAGCTAACTGACTGCTAAGAGGAATTTTGGTTGCATAATGTGTATCTCTGAGCTTAAGGGCAAAATTCCAGCCCACAGAATTTGCACCTAAATTGGGTGTGAAGGGAAAAACAACCACCCCATCCCTGATGGAGACAGACAGGCTGCCTGGCAGCAAGTTCCCTCATCCTGAATGCAGCCAATACTCAGGGGTTGCCACCCAGTATGGCACTGAGATCCCCTTTGGGATCACCATCTTCCTCCTCAGTGCTCTCCTGCTATGGGACCAAGGGCAGCCCAGGAAGGGAGGGAACGAAGCACTGGCCCCCAAAAAGCACAAAGGATCAGACAAGAAAGAGAGAGTTGCAGCCATTCAGTTACTAAATGTTTTTTTTATTAAGCACTTTTGTTGACACATTAAAAAAATCGGGATATAAAGGAATAAATCTGCAGAGAGAGAGAAAAAAATAGTCCTGGATTTTCCAAGTTTAAAACTTTTTTTGTCACACTTCCTCAAAGGAAAGCAAAACTCCAATGAGGGGACTGATAGAAACCCACCTGGTGATAAACCTCAGTAGCAAAAGCAGTAACAGTGATAAAAACATACAGGACAGGATGATTTCCCCTGTGGGGTACAGATTAAAATGATAGCCCAAGCCTTCTGATCACCCTCTGTGCATTTACACAAGTCTTGCAATGATGTAAAAGATGTAGGAAGGTGATGGAATAAATACTACAGATGCAAATTAAATAGTATTTGTTCAGCTGGCTGCAAAAGCACATTGTACCAGTAGGATTATGACAGAAGAGTTAGAAGTTGCTCAGAAAGGAAAAGAAAAAAGTGCATCTACATTTAAAGCCCAGGATGTGACCACTTTTAATTTTTCATCAGGGTAAAAGAAATGCATCTTGTCAAAGCAAGGCACAGGACAGATGGCCAAACCAGAGAACCTGAGGGGATGAGGATTTCTTTCAAAATATCACATATTTCAAAGCCCAAGGATGTGACAGGCAATGCAAAAAGGGACTAAGGTAGGAAAAAAACAAATGAACTGTCCAACCAGTTGGCATTGACAAGGGCACTGGGGAGGGCACCTGGTGTTCCTAGAATGAACTTAGGGAAGGGGAGCAACCACAATCTATCAGAAGTTGGACACTGGACTCCAGTAAAGCCAACAAGGAGACTGACTGATCTGAGAGGAGTGAGAACAGACACTCCCCAGACCAGAGACAAGAAGGTATCATGAGAAATGGGCAAAAACATGAGTTCTTTGTAAAGCCATAACTGAGTAAGGAATTGTACAAAAAGCAGAAGTGAGATCAGACTTTACTAATAATTACATATGCACAGGTATATACAGGCAATGCACAGAATGACCCAGACAGTCATATCAAATTAGCAGCCCTTACTATGACTATTTCTATTACTACAGGAATGAAATTGTTCTTTTCTTCACATGGTTCTTTATCTTTCTTCATTCATTTTTCCCCCCAACTCTTTTTTGTTGCTTAGTCTAGCAAAGAACACATTAAAAATTTCACAACTATACATCACAAAACTTAGGGGGGGAAAAAGTACAATCATTTCACAGGTGCAACAGAACCAAAAAAACCCACATCTCAAGCATATTAGGCTGAAGCTGCAGTGAGAAAGACATTTCTAAACCACTCCAATGATAGGAATAAACACAAGTCCTTATAATATTTAAGAAGGTTGTTGACTCTCGGTGACTTGTTCTGTTTTAAAAAAAAGGTTATGCACCTATCTGTGTGCTGGTGATGCCTTTTGGAGCAGATAAGAACTATAATTTCATGAGGTACCTTACAAAGAAGGCAGGATACAAAGACATCAGGAAAACACTGAAACTCCTCAAAAAATGCCCCATTTTGGAATAGTTTTCTATTTCTCTTTATCCACTGCTTTTCTTGAACATGACTCTTAACACAAAGATTTACCTCTTTGCAAGGCAGTGTAAATGCAACTTAATGAGGACAGTACAATAAATAGCAGTGTCTTAGAGAGTTTTTCCCAGCAATCTCATCAAGGGAGACAAATGCTGATGGATACCTTAGAGATTCTTGCTTTCATCTTCTGATGTTCTTAGCTCCCTTGGAACAGACTCAGCACTCAGCATCCTACTAATGAAGAAGTCATAGAACCAGAGAGGGAGGCAGCAGAAGATGCAGAGGAGCATGTAAGCCCCTTTGCCAGGGGTGTACAGGCCGTGTGGTCTCCTGGCCAGCAGAGCGTGCAGGACATCCCTCAGCACAGGGGACAGGTCAGGGTCACAGTAGGTGGGCAGGTGGAGGAGGTAACTCCTCAGCCCCAGGAGATGCTCCTCACCATAGGCCTGCCTTGTGTCTGCTGGGAGGTTCTCCATCATCTCCTTTTCCTGCTTGTCCCACAGGTCGGATGTGCCTTGTATCCCTGCAGCAGCAACATCACAGAATAGCAAGTGGGTTTGGGGCTGAATTTAAAAAAATCAATCATCTACAACTAACAGTCAATAAGTTGTTCTCCACCACCACCCTGGTTCACAGTTGTTCTTCATTGACACAGTTTAGAACAAACACCACAGCTGGTTACTGTGAGGGCTTTTACTTGGAAAAAGAAGGGAAAGCACAAAGTACAGACTATACATAAAGCATAAGGTTCATGCATCAGTTGGTTACCAGCTCTACCTAAAAAGGCCCTCTCACAGCCAAGTCAGCATTTTTCCTTCCCCTCCCCTCCACCTCCCCCTCTTCCCATTCTGTCCTTATTCATTTTGTGGGTGTTTCCAATCCATATTTATTAGTGGATGTGAGCAACTGAGGACAGACAGGCAAACTAAGATGGGTAGGATTCAATTGGGTTGGCCAAGTGCCCTTTCACAACTGACATTAGTATTTCAATAACTAATTTCAGGAAGAATGAGCCTTGTTTTGGGATAGATTTAAAAATACAAATAAATCTATTTTTCCACCCCATCTGCATCACGTAGGAATGAAAACAGTGGCTTCTCCAATGCAATTATTGCCTAACTATTAAGAATTAAGCATTGCAAATAAAAAAAAAAATCTTTAAATAAATACTTAAATCTTAATTCCCAGGACTAATTTTGAACCATAAATCTGAAAAATGCTAAGCAGGGCCCTGAAGGTAAAGCCTCAGCAGGTTCCACTGACCATGAAGGGCTGTCAGAGCCCAGTAGCACTTAGGAGCATGAGGAGAAGTGGTATTTTATGGAAAAGACCATTTTGCTTTTCATCCCCATAAAAATTGTCTCTGTGAAGTCACCAGGACTTGCTGAGTAGGGAGCAATGGGATTTGATGTTGTCCTCAGGTAGCTGCCAGGCATGTCCACAGAGCAGGGACCTGTGTGACACCCACCCTGCCCCAGGCAGGCACAGGGTGCAGAGAGGGCACCTGCAGCAGGAGATGAGTCAGGAACCCAGACAGGCTCTGCAATGAGTGCTCAGAGCAGTGGAAGGAGGAGAAAGATTTGGAACAGAAAGCAGCAGGAGCACAACAGAGGGAAGGAGTGGAAAGATCAGAGGCTATAAAGAGCAATATTGACAGCAAGTAAGCAGGATCACAGGTATTGCTGCAGACACTGTGATGCAAAATGGAGCAGCTCAATAAAGAGAGCTCTGATACTGAGGAAGGTAGGACTGCCAGGGGGACTTGGAGCTCCCATGGAAGACAAGCTATAACACCCAAATCAAACACACAGTGGTGCTTCAGCTTCAACAAAGATGGAGCAAAGGGAAGGCATCAATTGCCTGAATCCTGCCCAGTCTCAAACCAAATACAGCTCTGCCCAGGAGAGGCAGAGGTAGGCAGTGTACAGAACTGGAGGGAATATCTCTCACAAAAAAACACACATCTTAATTTCTGTAACCAACATGAAGAATGGGAAAAAATTCTGGCTCCTGAGAATCACTCAGTGCTTTGTTTGAGGATTCTGGACTACAGGGAAAGAGAAGAGGCAGAAAGAACAACCTGAAACATCAAACACCAACCTGTTCTGAAGCCTGATGGATGAATTGCAGCAACTTTAACTCCCCATTTGGAAAGCTCTTGCCTCATTACTCCCGAAAACATGGACAGAGCTGCTTTTGATGCACCGTACGCAGCGTACCTCGGTAGTGGAATGCCTCCTGCAGGAGCAATACAAACATGATAAACCTTGATGCTGGCTCTTTCCAGCCTTTATTTTCATGATTTAGAAGGAAAATTATAGCACAGCCAAAACTACACATCTCTCACTGAGGTTAAAGACAAATCAACAAGGGAATCATTTCTTGCCAGAGGTTAAAAAACAGTGAAAGTTGTAAATTAACAGTTCCTTACAGCAGTTATGCCTGGTAATACCTGATAAAACACCTTGTAGGGCAGAAAAATAAACTGTATTGCATTTAAGGGTAAAAACTGCTGAAAGTTATGACTGTTGGTTTGAGAAACACAGATAAAGTTTTAGTTCATATAAATAGTGAAGCAGTAGGTTTATGCTCCTGTTCTTGTCACTGTATCATGGATTTGAAGCTCCTACAATAAACTACAGTTAGAACAAGGTAAGTAATCTCAAGTTCAGCTTTATAAAGCCAACTTATTTTCTTGTTCTTCTCAGATAGTTTCAGAAAGACCAGAGACAATAATGCAGAAAACCTCTGTGGACAAACTAAAGATGGAATCACACCTCACAGGTGACAGGATTTCTAGGACCCATCATAGAAGCAGATCCCCTGCCTATACTTATATCTCATCTTCTCCAATCCCAGAAGTATTTGTTCAGATGAAAAAGCTAAAAGAACAGCCAATGTTTCAGGTGAATTAAAAAGAAATCTATATGTTTACAAAAACAAGTTTCCATAAAACAATATATTCTAAATGCAGAGACTTCCTGTCACTTCTTCAGATTTAGAAAAATCCATGCTTTGCTTTGAGAATATTCTCCTTGTTCAGCCCTCCCACTGTCTCTATGAGGTTGGTGTTACCACCACAGAGTATCTCTGTCAGATTTAGGGTCAGCATAGAACAGTCACCTGTGCTGGCACAGCAGGGAGGAAGGAACAGAATGGACAGTCCTTCTCCTGCCTGCATGGCCAGTAGGGCACATCCTCCCATACAGCCTCTGTTTCACATATTGCACGTTCATCTCAATTTATTTGACTCCTCTAAAAGAAAATACTTGGATACAGGGGAATTTTCAGGTAAGCCACTGGTGCTGTCTAAGGGATTTTGTCCTGTGATGACAAAGGTTCACAGGAGCTTCTTATACAGTCATTCCTTTCAAGAGGTCAGGCCAATTATATGTTAATTATTCTTCTGTATGCATCTGAATAAGCTGGAGTTTCAATTGGTTTGAGCCAATTGAATCACATACCTTTCCCTCTGAGGTCAGGATAACCTCAAGCCCAGTTAAATGAGCTCTACATAGACAGGAAGAGATTCGGCACAATAAGACCTCAACAACTTTTCCACTAATGTTTTACCAAAGGACCCTCAGACCCTGCATAAGGGGGAAGCTATTCACCCAAAGCAGCCCATGTGCAAGAACATCTCTGCAGACAGCTATAGTTTAATCAGGGTTATTATCAACTCCTGCAAGGGCAAATCACTCAGCACAGGGAAGCTCTCCATTTATCCCTGCAAGGCAGCTCAGGGATTTGTGCCAAGAATTAAGACATCTGCCCTGAAACACTCAAAGTGCAAGTTTCACTTGGGTGCCCAGAGGTCTGGCCTCAGCCTCTGTGCTTGCAAGGGCTGGTGGGCAGAACAACACCAGAAAGGTCCTTCTGATACTTCACTCCAGATTTCTGAAAGTGTCAGCAATGAATCATAAACAGACTCACACAACAACTGTTACTGTGAGAAGAATACAGTAGTTATTCTGTAGCACTTTAAAATAAGCCTGTTTAAGACCTTGTTAAATCTTTTCACAGCAATCTTACAACTCTCCATAATTTTAGATCTGTAAGATTCAAAAAATGCTTTTTAGATGCAATTGCTTCAATATGGAGAAATTTTGAAAGAAGTAACTGAAACAGGCAACATTTTTCTTGCTAACATTTTACCTGGAATTTTTCTTACTCAGCATTTTCAGCCTGCCTTGTCTGTTTTCTCACTTCTATAGAGTTTCCCCATAGATACTTCCTGTCACACCCCCACACCCCTTTTTAAAATTAATTTACTTTTCATTTTCACTTGTAACACCCCTCCAACCAGGCAAGGAATGTTGCAAAAGTTGGAAAAAATAACTTCTGAAACAAAGCCTCCTGTGTGGTTAGTGCCAGGGTTTAACAGTTGGATCTTCCTTTTGAGCTCAAAATTTTCCTCTCAGGTTCCTCCTCTGGGCTGGACTCTTTTATAGTAACCACCAGAGATATTACACTTATGCAAATACTAATTACACTTATGCAAATCCTTGTATATTTTCTAAATTTGTGCATGAAGGAAAACAGAAGTTCTTACTTTAGACATGCAAATACATATTTGGGGTTATAAAGAGAAAACAGCTGACAGTGTCACAGCCAGGCTGCAGCCACATCCTCATGTAAGCTGTGAACACCAAGTGACACCTTCATAAATCACCCCAGCAATACAGCAGGATTCGAGGGGACTCCAATGGCACAGAAAGGGTCCAAGCAGACAGAGCAAAGGAAAATTTGGGAAGCACATGATACAGTAAATACCTAAGAGTTCTGAAACCAAAATACTTTCCAGCAGGATGACATCCTGCTTCTAACAGGCCTCATTTTCAAAGGAGCATTCTTGCTCCTCAGCTGTTGGCTACCAGATACTGTATTACATTAATTCTTGCATCTTAGCATCTCAGCTGTGCTCCTAGAATAGAAGATTATGAAGGTAGATATATATGTGTACAGTAAGCACAATTTATGGGGAAAAATACTGGCAGGCATATGTTAATTTTTAAAGGTTTTGGGAGTTTTTCATGAAAAAATATCACTTTGCTAATAAGTTAGGCCTAAGTATTTCTAAGAAGGTATCCAAAATGCTTTTGAAAAATCAAAATCACACAATCTTTTCAGCTCCCAGGTTATCAGAAGATATCACAAACTGAGGTGGTCACAGACTTGTGCCTGAACAGGTTATAGAACTATCTGTGATGTACCACCCATCTTGATGGAAGCTTACAAAGTTATCACTCATGTCACCTACAACACAAGATCTGAATTTTTCTGTCTTCTGTCACAGCATATTTTTAGCCACATTAAACTCTTCTTTAAAGGCCATTTTCTGGAAATAGTCTCCCAAACAAAATGAAAAACTGGACTTAGTACCTTAATATCAATTTCCTGGGTGTATAGACAAACAAGATTGACTGACACTTTCCTCAGCATTTTTGCCAAGGAAATTCATAGTTTCTGAAGCAACAAGAAAAACATATTTGGTGCTTTAGTTCAGCTCACCTGCCATGCTGGACATATTAATCAGCCTTCCCTGTGATTTCCGAAGCAATGGCAAGAAGGTCTTGGACACGTCCACAGCCCCAAAGAAATTCACCTCCATGCACTGCCTGTAGTTGCTCATGGGGAGCAGCTCACCCTCAGCAGGGAAGCCCAGGATTCCTGCATTGTTCACAACACCCCAGAGTCCTGGGAAGAGGAAAAAGCACAGGGCTGCTCTACATCAGGAAATCAACTCCATAAGGATTACACTGCTGAGCTGGATCAGGTCAAAGCAGAGATGATCTGCAGCTGCACATTCCCCACTCCATGAACAGTCATTACCATTTTCCTATGTCCCAGTAAGCAGGAGTCATCAATGTAAATACCCTGACTGGCCAAGACTGTGCCATGGAGATGACCCACACACAAGCCATGATGTAGCCAATGTTTAAGAGATGCACCTGGTAAGAAGTCACATTACCACTCCCATTAAAATGGAATAAAAGCTGCACCTGTATTTTGCACCTTCTCTGAGACTTTCAGATAGGCTTCCTTGACTTGAGTGGCATTGGTTACATCCAGCTGCAGGAGAGAGAGCCTCCCAGAACAGGTTCGTCGCAGTTCCTCAGCTCCAGGTCCATCCTTATTCAAAACCCCAGCAAACACCACAAATCCTAAGCTATCCAGGTATTTCGCCAGTGCATGTCCAATCCCAGTGTCGCTTCCTGAAAGCATCAAAAAGACACTTGAAAAGTGGGTCTGTCCTCTACCATCACAAGAAACTTTTATATAAAAGACAGAAATACACACATTGGAAATCCATGCAAATATGAACAGAAAGATGATGACAAAGTCCCTGAAATACATGTCAGTAGGAAGAAAGGTTCAGACCTGAAGGTTAGAGGAGCTGGACCTTTGAATGTTTCATGAAGATTGATAGACCATGTTCTCTCGGCTCACAGCTCACACTCTGTCACTGACAATTGTACAATTTATTTCATACACAGAGGGATATAAAAACCTCGATGGGTTTTATACAAATATTCAGATAAAAACCTCATTGAAAAGTATTTAAAAATAAAAAACCCACGCTAATCTTTTCATATGAAATCTCTGATGGACAAAGCAAATACAGGGCATTGGAATTCAAATTCTTGAGTTGTGTTTCTTAATACAAAGATCCTTCTGATCTGTACTTTTCTGTAAAGATCGTTTACAGACTGTAACCAAGCCAAAGCTAAGCAACTGTTTCTTTGCCTGCAAAGGAGTTCAATGCTTTCAAACCCTAAGAAAGCTTCAAAATGGCATTTTTGTGCTGAGCCAGCAATTTAATTCATGCAAATCTGTGTAAGAATTTCATTTATCCTCTCTCTCCTCTTCCAAACTCATTCCCCAATTTTTCTTTATATGAAGCAATGACCCACCAATTGCAGGAAGCAGTATGAGAGCAAACACACAATGGTCTTTGGGATTACATTTGTGCAGTTCTTCCCAACAGGTACCACTGATGAATATTTAACAAATAATTTGATTTATTCACAAGTTTCTCCCTTTGACCCAGTGTTTTGCTGCTATAGAATCAGTCATAGAATGNTCCTAATTTCTAATCTAAACCTACAGTCTCACAGTTTAAAGCCATTCCCTCTTGTCCTGTCACTCCGTACCAAGGTTGCTCTCCATCTCTCTTGGAGCTCCTTTAGGAACTGGAAGGGGTTCTAAATTTCTCCCTGGAGCCACCCCATCTCTCTCCACCTGTAGTGTGGAGAGCCCTCTGACCATCTAGTAGTGTGTAGAGGTGTTTCAAGCCCTCTGACCATCTCTGTGGCCTCCTTTGGACTCACTCCTGGATGCTGCTGTGCACTGAGATCCATGGAGTTATCCCAGGGCTTGACTATCCCCTGCAATAACAATTTACCACATAAACATTCAGCTTCCAAACCTTGGAAGTTGAATGTAGGACAAAGGATTGGAACTCCTGCCAAGTCTTTTACTATTTTCCTTTTTGTGAAAGGGCTGCAATACTCCCTACTTAACCTGACCATAAACTTCTAAGGATTAGCCTGTGATTTCAGCACACCAAGGCAGATATTATCATAGTTATTCACAGGTCTGCTCCTACACTTGAACTCTGTAGTCAATAGATTTTGGCTGCCAGAAAGACTCATCATAAACATGTTAGATCTTCATTTCTGTGTTCTGTCTTTTAACTGGGATTTTAGTCCTGAAAGGTGAAAAAAAATTAATTCCAGGTGACTTGAAGGAAACACGTACTAAATGCCTGGATCAATCAGTGCAAGATGTAGAAAAGAATTACTCATGCTCTACTTAATTCTTAAAAAAAGAAAAAGAAAGGCAGAAGCTTTATGGCATTTTTGAAATGTGCAGTCTGTTGGAGATGTACCAGAGCACTACAAATATCACATAAAGCTTCTCCAGTCCTGACCTGAAAGAACAAACTTGCATTGCTGGAATTCCCTAAAGAGACATGAAGAGGCCTGCAAATATTCCAAAGACATGACAGATTTCTAGGTTTGGGAGTGGTGCATCTTTCTTTCCCTTTTAGTGAAAAACCTTCCTTTTGGATTAAATCCTTCCCTTTTCATCCTTCCCAGCAAGTACACAGCCACAGCTACAGACCAAGTCTTACAACGCAGTTTAAACTTGAGAATGGGCAGAGGTCAATGCAGTTTGAACTTGGGATGGGCATGGCGATGCTGAGAAGGAAATAAAAGTAGTGTTTATCTGTGCCTGATGCTGGATTTGTCCTTGGCTTTTTCAAAAAATAAATTATTTAAGTTTCAGACCTGTTATTGAAGCCCAGAAACACTTTACACTTCAAGTCCTAGAAATCAAACAGCAGCAAGGTCTCCATAGCGAGGAGGGGGGATAATCCCCTCCCCAACCACACTCTTGCTTCTATGTCAAAACTATTTGTCAATTATGAGAAGATTTATTATAAGGAAGGCAGTCACTACTGACTGTAACTGGATCATTACTGAGAATTTATGATTGAATCATGCTGAGCATCAAACACCAAATCACACACCAGGAAAGAAAAGACCAAATTAACTGGAGAAATTCCTCCCACTGCACACAGAAAAAACGAGGACAGAATTTTACAATTCCTGTTACTTCGGATCTTTGTGGTAATTTAGGGAAGGTGGCTGTTGCATTTACCAAGCTACACTGAAGTGTCCACATACCCAGGAGCTCCAATTTTAGGACACTGGAGCACTCACTCCAGCAAGAGGATCAGCAGGAGAGTTCCAGCAATGGCTTTAAGCCTGCTAACATGCCCACAGTTATTCATGTGAAAAAGCATTTGGACAACTGGGCACAGTTTTCCTTTATCCTGGTACTCCAATGAACTGCAGGATTAAATAACATGCAGCAGCACCCACAGTAGGAACATCCAGGCAGGACCACAGCAACACAGGACAAAATCCAGGGAGAGAAGCAGAGCCTTCTCCAGCCTCTGGCCAAGGGCAGCTGTCTCACAAGCAATATGTGGCAGCTGCCCAAAACACAGCTACATTCCTCTACCCTACAGGGCTGAAAGGGGGAGAGGAAAAAAGAATTAAAAATTGCTGTTTTCCATATAGTGACTGCCTCAGAGCTTGTCTAAATTGGAGACAATGACATCAAAATCTATTTAAAGGTGCCTTGCAACTGTAAATGCATCCTACATTTGGTATGGGAAAGAATACTACAATCAGAGTAATTCAACTAAGGCATATGTGGAGCAAAACTTTTGTTTTGGTTGATTGATAGTATAGGATCCAAATAAAGATAAAAAAAGAGCCTCCTCAAATGAACCAGCAGTCAGAGATGTCCAAACTTGCATTTCTTCAGGACAGTTGCGACACAGGTACAAAGAAAGCACATTCCCTTACTGGACTATACCCAAATGTTCTTCACTCCCTCATATTGTCCTAATTCACATTCTCCAGAACTTGTAAGCTCCCAGAGCTTTTCCCAGGGTTTTCCTGAAGATTTGCAGTCTTACAAAGAGCAAGGTGATTCCCAGCTACAAGCACAACCCCTGAATCTGCAGGGGTAAGAAAGGATTGCTCACTATTGCCCCCACCAATATCCATCTTCATCTGACACACCTGCAGGGAGAAACCCAGACAAATTCCAAAGGGAGAACTTGCTACTCCTCTTGTCCTCTCTCAACTTTCTTATTTAACCCCCATATTAAAGCTTTCTAGGCAAATTGAAATTATTTCCAGGTGTCCCTATAAAACAAAATAAAATTCGGCAAGAAATTGCTGCATGAGCCAAAACAAGTTAATCCAGCTTTCCAGAGGGGAGAAAAAAAACCAAACCAGAAAACAAAACCCAGCAAATTAACAGTGCAAGAAGTAGTTGGCAGGCACTCCAGTTTAAAAGTTTGATTAACACAAATAGACAAACTTCTAAAGTTTTAGAAGAAATAGGAGAAAAGCCACAAAACTAGAAAAATGCCATTCCTGCAAAAGAAGAGTGGATTTTGATTAGATCAGAGTGCTACTAGAGATTGAATTAATTAGCTCTGAACTTTCACTGCCAGCGAAGGAAATTACTCCCTCCTGAAAGATTTAACTTACTGTTTTAAAGAGATGGCACCAACTAAGTGTCTTGAAACACATCTGTGGTGTACACAGTACATCATACCGTACACACATCCCCCAAAAGATAACTGTACATCCAGAACCAGCACAATAAATTCAAGTAAACAAAATTAATGCATAAAAGTAGCATTCTGAGGGCTCCCAGAAATTCGTCTCTCCTAAAAAAATTAGACCATTGTAAATGTTCTTATGCTTTTTCCACCAGTTAATTTCACAAGAATGTCTAAAAAGCTACTTGTAAAGATTAAATGAGACACTAAAAAATAATAGCATCTATTAAGATGCTTTGCTGCTTAATTTCAGAACATTTATTTACCTGGAAAAAAAACCCCAAGCCATCTCTGCCAAAGAAAATAAAACAAGCCCAAAATAAACAAAGAAATAAAAAGAACTCTTACAAGCACGCACTTTACAGATACCTAACGTGAAGATACAAAGTTTTCCACCCCACTTGCGAGAAAAAGCCAGTTTCTGTTTCCTGCAGCACCTTACCTGTGATGAGCACAGCCTTGTCACCCACTGGCAGCAGCATTTTGCCGCCCAGGTACATGGAGGAGACGAGGCACGAGGCCAAAAACCCCAGCAGCCCCCCGCCAGCCCCCAGCGTGGGCACACACAGCAGCCCCAGCAAGGCAGGCAAGAGGCTCCAGAAAAGCACATTTGCTCTGGCCACAGGGCTCCTGTTGGCTGTGCAGAGCATGGTGACCCCAAAAAGCGTGGTGACACCTGCACAGAGCCAGCCAAGGGGGCTGCTGGCCACAGCATCCATCAGCAGGGGTGAAGAGCAGGCACTCACACCCCACCACCGGCTGGGTGAAAGCAGGTGTTGCTAAATGCAGTGTGTGTTATATAGGAGCAGGGGGTGGGGCTGCATAGAAAGGGGACTCTGTTTAAAGGTTTGACATAATCTCACTTACCCTTGGCATCAGCAAGGAGCCAGAAGCCTTCCTTTTCTTACCTTTCGTTCCTTCTGCCTGACAGCTCCACCTTCTGAACAATGTGCTGGCTGGATAATGATTGACAGCGCTGGGAATGGATGTGATGTAGCAAGTGCTGGCTCCAGGAAAAAAATTAACTGCCGAATTTTTACGTCTTCAAAGTACATTTTCCTAGACAGTTAAAAAAGAACAGTTTCCTTCAGGAGAAAGAGCTGGAATTTCCTGCCTGAAAACTTACTGTGTAGTTTCAGTAGAACTGGTTTTTGTTGAGCAGTGACAAAAATGAGTTAGGATAGAGTTGTTTGATCTCTGCAGTACAAACTGTGTGGTTAGTGTTGAGCTTTATCACACATGGACCACCCTCCTCTTTCAACAAATGACCTTGCCTGCCTTAGAGCCCACCTTTGGCTATTTACCTACCCCACATTCAACAAATATCTACAGCTAATTGACAGTCAAGGGGGCCTGGGAGGCTGGGAGGGGGTGGTTGCTGGTTTGCCATTAGGGACACTTCATTAAGTGAGCACATGTAACAAACCTGAGACTGAGTCTTCAGTTGACCTCCAGTGATGACATTCACCTTAGTTTTGACAGGAATTAGTGGTTTGACACCCACAGCAAGTTGGGGGAAAAAAAAGTAATCAGTTAAATATATTCGAGAGATTTAACACCTACTGTGCTGTAGTGTTACTTAAACCAGAAAAAAAATTAAAATCCAGACAACCAAAAGGATTGAAATACAGTTTAGGCATATTTAACCCTGCTGACGGGTTTGACAGACAGCTATCACAGACCCAGCTAATATCATGTAGCTGCTTTTCCGAAATGCAATTTAGTGCTGACCGACATGACTTTAGACACTGAAGACTGAATCACATGTCAGCAAATCCGACATGAAACAGTAAATTTCCATTCCATTGTGCATTTGTGATTTTAAGGGATTATAGATCTGTTGAATATACACTTTTTCCGCCAGTGAAAACATTTACAAACCTCTATAGGTAGTTTACATTAGAGATGAGGTCACTTTCTTAAAGGAACATTACCCTCAATGTCTTGTTACTCATTACTGTTGTGAACACCCATCCACCCATCCTCCCACCAGTACACAAACTGGGAACTGTTTTCACTTCTCTTTGCCGTTTGCTACTTCTGCTTTTAGTAGCACTCTGGTCTTGAGGCCAATTATACCTTGCTCTCCATTGTCTCAGAGAATTTTGCTCTCTTCATCATTGGTATTTATCACATGATTTAGATGACCTCAAGCATGCTGGTATTCAAAGCATGTGCTCTCATACTTGAGGATACAGTGAGATGGAGCTATTCCATAGTGGGATGAGGGGCAGAAGTGATCACCCTCAACCTGGTGTTTGCCCTGGCTCCCCTCAGCCTGTGGGGATAGGACAGAGGTGGGCAATGGGCCACCATGCCTTGGCCCTGCAGAGCAAGCTCCAAATTCCATCCCTGTGTTCTCTGGTTCCCACTCCCCTCCCACATCCCCCACTGAAATGTGTGCGCATCCCCTCCCTCAGACACTGCCTCTCAGGGTGTGGGATGTATGAAAAGCTGGGGATGCCATATGCATGCATTATACATCCACCTGCTGCTTTGCACTCTCTGCACTCACAATGCTGCAGAACAACTGTGGGAAGGGCTGGTGAGGACAGCTCTCTGTCTGAATTTATGTTGAAATTATATTTTTAATAGAACTTCTGAAGCTGACCATGTGTGTGAATAAAAATCTATATAAGTGCAGAGGTCAAACACAGATTGCTGTCAGAAAGGAAGGTATGATCTAAACCTACCCGAGAAATGCTAATTTGGGGTACCCACTTTGTGAAGCCTCTGCACTTTCTCTGACACCAGCAATGACAGATTGCTGCTTGAGAATTTTTCAGCAGAATTTTGCAACAAGTTTTATCATCTTGTGCCATCATTGTGAAAATTCACCTACATTCTTCTTTACTGCTTTGGGATGTCTCCAGCTGTCACAAATGTACAGCAACACAGGACTGCAATTGTGTTTGCATCATTTCCTATTTCTCTATGCCATACCTACTCAAGCTATGAATATACACCCTTATCTCACCTCCCTCTTGATAGTTTTGCTAGGAAAAAAGATGGCTCCTCCAAATTACCAGGATGTTGCATCAACATGACATCTGTGTTACGAGGAGGATGGATTTAAGTTAATTCGAATTCTACAGTTACAGCATCTTTCATCCTGTGTAATACCACTGCAGAAGACTTGCCCCAGGACAAAGCAAGGACCCCTCTTAAATGTGTGGGATCTTTACCATAGGCATAAACTCATTGACTTCACTTTCTCATTCTTTAGGCACAAACACTTCTTCTCAGATACTGACTTCTCCCCATTTCTTTTCTCCTGTCACTCTTTGCTGGCTCTGTGTCTCTCAGCATGATGTCTGCAGCCTGTTCTTTCAATTGCTGTTCTTAACACCAAAAAAAAAGGGCAAAATGTTCAGGTTCCCCAGGTACTTTGAAATGCCATGAAGCTGAGCCTGGTCACAACTTTTTTGAAATGCACCACCAAGCTCTTTTATGGTTCTACCTTGGTAATGAGCACTCTTCTGTCTTTGCTTTTCATGGTTCTACCTTGGTAATGAGCACTCTTCTGTCTTTGCTTTTCATGGCTCCATTTCTGCTTCAGTTTTCCTGATGTTTATATTTTTGTCCAAGGCCTCTGACTTTTCAGCACAGTAGAAGCTTCCAGTTCAACCACAAGACTCTTAGGCATTTCTGTTACCTCACACTGTTTTTCACTTTTCTCATGGGCTTTCTTTTCCCTTTCCAGTAATTTACTATCAACATTTTTTCTTCTCAGCACTTTCCCTTGATCCAGAAGTACAACATGTCACATCCAATAGCTGCTGTCTGTTGATATTCTTCTGACCCAACTGCAACATGAATTGCAATGTCTAGAAGCACATCCAATCTCTGTTTCAACCTCCTCTGCCAGTCACAGTTTTCTTCTTCATTTCAGGTTAGAATTTCCCACAGAACTCTTCAGCTTCCTATTCTGTTTGCTGATTCAGGCTTTTTTAGCTGTGCAAGGCAATGGCTGTTGATCCTGAGAGCTCCTGCTCCATGTGCTTCATGTGCTTTTGTGGCTTGGGCAAGGGATCTGCGTCTCAGGTTCTATAGGGAGGCTCTTGTACATAAGGCTTTCCCTGGAAAACAATTTCAGCATAAAACAGGTTGGAATCTGTTTCAACAAATGAGTCATTAACCAAGACAGAAACATGATTCTAACGAGGAAATACATACAGGAGCAGAAAAAAAAGTGACATTATTTACTTTAACTGCTCCAGCTTCTGCCAGTACATAAACACCTTCATACATTTGGATTTTGGTGGACTCCATGGCTACACAATTTCTCAGGCTATTAGTCCTGGATCCAGAAGCTGTTAAACTTTACACAAAATTCATTTGGGCAAACAAACTTCCCTCTTACAAATACTGCAGAACTCCTGTAAAAAGGTTGAGACAATCCTCTGCCTTCAGCCAGTTCTGTCTTTCATGCACTCAACTTGAAGCACATGAAATGTCCCAATAAAGACAACAAAACCATTACCCTGCCTAAAGCTAGGAGTGCAGCCAAGTACCCTTGTGAATTAAATCTCTGAACTCACAGGCATGAACTGAATTAAGGCAATAAAAAGATTATGTGCAAATGAAAATAAGGCTGTGTAACCTCTCCTTTGTTTTCAAACTACTTATTTAATAGACCTTCAGGGAAAATAATTACCATCAAATAAAGTGTGCATCCATGAAAGAAAAGTAAGAAATATCTTTTACCTCTAAGTTACTGAAGATTTTGGTTTTATAAGTATAATAATAGTAAATATTGTAAATTCAGAGATAGAGAGTAATTTCTGAAGATCTTCATTTGGCAGTGAGGAAAAAAACTGTAGCCCATCATTCCCCAACATTCAATTCTAACAAGCAATGATGATAAAAGTAATAATAGTAACAACAACAACAACTTCCTCAGCTAAATCTCCCATTACTTTCTCCAATGTAAGAAAGAACCTCAGAGTGAAGAACTTTTGTACTGATGGCCAAACTGGACCTGCAAATGAAGCCAAAGGCTGTAAATTCTACCTTAGTATTTACATGAACTTTACATCATCCTTTGTAAATTTTCTGCAATAGACAAAACATCTTAAATCAGAGAAATCATTAAGATTATGAGCACTCCTTTGTATTTGCAAGGAAGGTTTTCTTCTTGAACTCTCCAGACATCTGTGTATCTCTGGGCTTTGAGGAAAAGCTAAAAGGGGATTGCACTCTTTCCAAAATAAGTCATTTTTATCAACCTAATTGTCATTATTTTCCAAGAAGAGGATGGAATCAGAAAACTTAAAGGCAATTAGGTACTCTTTAGGAAGTCAGCCAGGTATTATCCCTAGGTTATCCTCATGAGAAATTACACTTGCCTGCCTTTTCTCTGTCATCCTGTAACATGAAACAGCTTTCACAGAACCATCAGTGTTAGAGGAGAAAAGGTATCAGTTTATCTTAGTCCACTTCTCTGACAGAACAGACTGTTCCCTAAAATTTCCTCTGGTGTATTCAGAGTAAAATTCCAACCCTGCCTAGGACATAGCACAGCACAGTGGTGCCTCAATACATGAGAAATATAGGTATAAACTGTACTCTAAACTGGAAGATTAGTTTGTTTCTCCAACTAGATTTTATTATAGCTCCCACCTTCTACAGCTTTACCTCTCTGAAGTTAATGGTAGCATCTCTGTGCCCAGAACACAAAGGATTCCCCACATTTTCCTAGCCCACAGCCTGCTTGTGTCTTTGCAGGTGCTTCCTGACATGCAACTGCATTTTTGCCTGCCTTACTTCTAGATGGTTTCCCCTAAACACAAGTCATATTGACTGTATCTTCATCAGATGAAAAACACACTTCTGCATCTTCTTTTTGTAAAATTGTCTTCTCCTTGTCTCCAAACATTGTCAGGCTGGAGAAACATCTGGTTCACATCCAACCTTTTCCATATATGTTAATACTAGACCTCTAAATGTTTTCAAGTATTTAGGCATTATCTATGCAAAAGTCACATCATTTTTTGTGCAGCTAAAGTCATAAATAGCAAAGCAAATATAGAGGTAAAATAGAAAGTCAGGCATACACAGAAATCAAAAGTCTGATTAAAGCATGTGTAGACAAACTGAGAAACTGCCTCCAGAAAAGAGTCCCTTCAAAATTGGAGGATTACAACACCATCAACATAACTTGTCATTCATCATAGATAATGACAACATTAACAATAAATCACACACAGAGCCCCAGAACATGTTTCTGAGCTTTGAGCATGGACTCTGCAAAGGGGAAGAAAGAAAAGGAGTGGTAGCACATCCCCATCATCACTTGGGTTATTAACTATGCACATCTGCAACATGCCTTCCCTCCCATCTGCAAACTCTTAAAAACATCTCTGCCTCTCATAAATGGAATTCACTTATTTTTAGATTTCCCTCACAGTTACATCAGCTAGTCTTTGAAATGAAAGCCCAAGCAAAATGAGATGAAAAATGAGCAATGATTCAAAAGGCATTAAGCAATCAACCACAACAAAGCATCACCTGCCCTAAACACATTCTGGTTTCTGTCAGTTGAAGGACAAGCCCTTCGCTTCCAAACAGCAAAGCCATGTATTTTTCCTGTTGAGGAATCATGACCTCACTCTGTGTGTAATCAATGACTTCCACAATTATTTTGATTGAATGTGTGTTTGCTACATACCGGATGTCCCCGATTTCTCCTTCAGTGCTGCTGCCTGAAGGACATTCCCATTCCTGTCGCTTCCCAGCCATGTTTGTGCTGCTTGTAAACTGCTGCAATCACTTCTGAATGCTGTCAGCGAGACCAGCTCTCTGTCAGGAATGACTTAGTGACAGATGATCCTGCCATGGAGCAGCAGGACATGCTAGATGGTCTCTCAAGGTCCCTTTCAGGATCTAGGGAGGGGTTTGATGGTTCTGTGACAGGAAGCATTTTAGTTAAATGATATTTTTTTCTTTAGACATTCCACCAACTATGGAAAAATCTGTATATTCAATGTCGTTTTTTGTCGGTTTGTTTCCCTTTATTATATTGTCCATCTTAGACATTAACCCTGACTCAGAAATTGTTCAGATGTAAACATATTTAATCCCATTAAAATCCCTGTGACCATCCACATATAAAACCAAACAGATGACTTAATAGGTTGCTGAATGACAGTCACAAGACCCATTAGGGCTAAATGTTCCCTGAGAGAGCAAACCCAGACACTTATGTACATTCTTAAAAATAAACACATACATTTGTATGCAAGTAAAGGACAGGAAAATTCATAGCCATGTTCTTAACAGTGCACACCTGCATCATTAGAGGCTGCCTTAAAGACCTCCTCTACCTGGATTTGAGATATGCTAATGAACCATGTTAATGAACCTACAACATAAACCAACTTATTTCGCTTTCCAGATGACACAACTTTCAAGCACAACTTTAAAATGAACTTTTCCAAGTTTTAAAGTCAGTGTTAAAATATCAACAAGCTCCAGGTGGAGGCCGTTCCTGAACAGGCACAGATTCCGTGGGGATAAATAATCACCCCTTGTAAGGGATTCCTTCCTGAGCTGTGCAGAGTTCGTAACTTGTTTTATTAATACTCCACACTATCATTTCACTTCTATTTTTAAT
>VYZS01053571.1:40478-66262 GCA_013400695.1 Neodrepanis coruscans | reverse complement strand
GTCTCGCTGGCACGACCGCACACAACCGGAACTGTGGCGGCGGCCGAGGGACCCCGGAGACCGGCCCCTCCCACGCTGCCGCGAGCAAGGAGCTGGCACTGCCGCTGCCGCACTGCACCGAGGTTCGCCCTGGACCAGGTCCCGCCGCCGAGACTGGAGGGCGCGGAGAAGCCGGCGGCAGGCGGCCCCCAGGTTGTGTGGGCAGGGGGAAAAAGGGTCGGTCCCCCCTCCCCCCCCGTCGCCATCCCGCGCGGCTGGAACACAGATCATTTTTACTTTCGGTTTTAACCCCATGATAGTCATATTTGTACTAATTTCTCAGACTTAAAACTCCATTTTGAAATGTTGGGGATAAGCAGTAGGTCTCTGCTATGGCTTCTAGATTCTTTCTCAGTTCTGTTTCTCCTATGACTCATCAGCATCTTGGCTGGACTTCTTTGAGTTTCACTGAAACTTTTTTCTCCAAACAGTGCTCCTCCTTCTCCACTGTACCTACACATACTCCTGTAACTCCCTAAGGTAATATCCCCTTATTATAGAGCATCATAAAAAAGAACCAGGCATGGCTTATCATTATTTGTTTGACAAAAAGAAGTGTTTTTCACATGTACCTGTTCTCACAAAGGAAGACTATGCCAGCTTTGTGAATACTAACTGAATATTTACTCAGTGTTTCTTTCAAACATGCTCAACTCTTAGGTAGATACTCCAAGCTACACTTGAGATAATTCAGTCAGCTAACAAAGTTGTAAGAACATCTGCATTTATTTGAACATCGAAGATCTTTTTTTTTTACAGGTGACTTACTAAAGCAGAATGCCTTATTAAACATCTCCTCCACCTACATAACCTGGTTTACCTGCAGTAGTAGTTTAAGCTGTTGGAAAGAATACAGTGAAAGCAAAAAATGGCAGTGCTGAACTGAAAGTCTTTCAAAGTTCCCAGTGCTCTTCTTCAATCTTTCCTTTTTGTCATTTTTCATTTGTTTTGTACAATAGCAACCTTGCTAAGTACGGTAGGGATACATTGCTAAGTACAATCAGAAAGTCAGTTGAGAATGGTTTCTTTTAGAACACAAATGACCCCTAAAATCATTTACGTAGGAAATCGGACCAGTGAGGATTAGTCAGTATCACCCTCTTTAATACTTGGGATCACTTATTTAAATAAACAGCAATCTCTTAAGAGAATTAGTATTTGGTGGTTCTTTACACGTTACATAATGTAAATGACATGATACACTAAGTTATAAGATGCAATGAAAGCACACAGGAAACAGTAACACTCTTCCAAGCGCCAGGACTTCACTTTAATTTATGACTGCAAGTATATAACATGATTATTTGAAGGATACATAGATCCCACTTAGACTGAACTGCTTATTGCCTTTACAGTAGCACAGTTCCTAATGAAATTAATTGATGTTATTTAGCTTCAGTCTTATTTTTGCTGACTTTGAGCTTTTTTAAAAAGTATTGTTTAATCTCTTATCCTCTTTTTTTCCCCCTCTCCAATTTCATCTTAAATAGCTTACCAAATCAAAACCTATCTCACGAATGATCTCATAGTGCAGTTCAGCCCAGATATTTTTTTCTGCTGTCTTCTGCTTTATTTTTGGTCTGTGATGACAAATCTTAAAGGGGAAAAGAAAAAAAAAAAAACAACCCAACACACAAAACCCGGGAAATATTATATAACTGTATAAAACCGGCAATTCAGCTCTTCCTAGCATTAAATTGTTTCTAAATACAACTCTGTCTGGAGCTGAAAAACGTCAGTATGGAATACGGCTCCAGTTCGCAGGAGGAAGCACAGCAGTACCCCGAGCAGATGTCCACGCACAGTGAGTCATCGGCAAAGGCTCAACCTGGGATCATCAGCATCCAGGCACAGCTGCCCAGGGTTTCAGCTGAAAGAGCAGCTCAGCCGCCTGTCCTTTACTCAGCGTTTGGAGCTCTCAGCTAACCCGAGTGAGCCAGGGAAGGGCAACGAGACGGTGCGGAAACCTCTGGAGATGCGATTTTTGTGTCAGCCCTCCAGCTGCATTAGTGAAGGAGGGCGCCTACCAGCAATCAGCAGAGCGAAGCGGCAGCGATGCCTCCATCACTTTAACCTAGAAGGGGCACAGAAATAGGAGTGTCACGTGTGGGCATCCCGCTGCCTCGGGGAAGGGGCCGCTGGAGCCTGCCTCCGATGCCTGAGCGCACAGCGAGGGGCTGCAGGTGCCGACGGGCGGACTGGGGAGAGGGGAGCTGAGCACACTCAATCCAACAGGGCGAGCTACTCCCGGGGCCGAACAGGGCAGGGCTGTCACCGCCCGCAGCCCCCGCCGTTGTCGCGGCAACCCGTGGAAGCGGTCGCCTCCAGCCCTGCGGCTGCCGGGGGCCTCCGGTCGGGAGGAGCGCGGGCGTCGTTGATATGCGCGGCGCCGCGCCAGGGTGCGGGGCGGACAAAAGAGGTGTCACCCCGCCGCGCACACAAGCGGCTCCTGTGCCGGGGCGGGTGCTGGGAGGGGCAAGGCGAAAGGTCGCGCCACCGGGAGAAAAGGGTGGGGAAGCGGCCGCCGTCTTGCCGGCGGGAAAGGAGCGGCAGCGCCACGTCCCGCGGGGAGCTGAAGCTTTACCTCCCCCGGGCCACCGAGCCCAGGGCGGCACTCGCGGACCGTGGCACCCCTCCCCCTGGACAAGGGGCCGCCCATAGGCGGCGGGACGATTAAAAAAAAGAAAAAAGCTAAGAGTATTAGCTATACTTAATTTAGAAGCAAGATGAGGTGTTTTGGTGGTTTGGGTTTTTGTTTTTGTTTTGGATTTTGTTTGGTTTGGGGGTTTTTTGTTGTTTTTTTTTTCTAGTGGCTAGAAGCCAAAGTTTTCCTATTGAACGCCTCTCGCCGAATGGGAAAAGCTACATTGATTAATTAACGTTAGTCCTTTTTCCCAAAAACAAAAGGAAAAATATTCCCATTACTTTAGCTTTCCAGAAGCCTCAGATCTTTAAGAGAGTCGTGGAAGACATACTGAGCCCAACCCTCTTTTCTTCCTCCCCTCCTTTCTTCATTGCCACCACACACACACACGTACACACAAAAGGAAAAGGGGCAGCTGGAAAACCTAAGCAGTTACCTGATAAACCAGATACGGTGGTATAGGACACTGAGTACACCCATACCTGAGGAATTCAAATTGCAGAAGTAATCCCTGCTGTAACCACATCTCATTTAGTACACTAATCCACCCAACACGAATATATGTGTCCAAAGCACGCACAGAACAGTTTTGGTAGCATCTGTAACTGGTAGAATCCCATATAAAATATTAAAATCTCACTCTAGTGTGGATTATATATAATTCTCTCCAAATGCACAAAAATAGCAATAGCTATAAACCAGATAGTAGAGCAATCATTTTTTCAGATGTCTGCTTTCCTGTTTCTTGTTCCTACACTGTTTGAAAAGTAATATTTTGCTGTATGGAAAACACACAAATCTCTGTTACACCAATGCAAACATATCTCACCAATGTTTGGAAGCATAGCAAATGTGTTTGTACTAATTGTAATCATGAAAGCATTATGTTGAATAATATGTTGTTGTTTAGATGGTGTAGGACATTCCTTTTTAGTTCAGTATTATGACTTCTGTCTTTCCTTTAAAAATACTCAGTTTTGCTGGTAGCCTTGCTTTGTTGCAGATTTGTTGTGTAAGCCTGTTCTTAAAAAAAATATTCTTCTATGTCTAAGAAGAACTCTGCTGAAAATTTTATAAAGAATTTACACTTTATTTTTGACCTTCGTTCCACTTACACCTTTCTGTGCACACATCCTGTGCTTGTAATTTATTATTCTGTTCAAGTTTGTCTCAGTTTTTAAGATGAAGCTAGACATGCATTTGAAAACATGCATTTAGAAAATGTCCCAGCAAAGTATTAACGTGGAAATGTGGTTCCAAGTAGTAGGAACAAAGTGATCACAAGCCATACTTGGTGAAGAAAATCACTGTGTTTAACAGTATTGAGATCCAAACCATGCCTTAATTTTATAGTCCGTGCTTAAGTGTTAGGAATTTTCAGACTGAATTATTTAATAGATTACCAGGTCTGAAATCAGAATTTGTAAGGGAGGATGCACTGTGCACAGCATAGCACTTTTATTTAACACTTAATTATGAAGCTGTGCACAGAGAAGCTTTTGAGATTGTTGCCATTAGAAACTGAGCCTTCATGGCTCGAGTTATGGTCAGGCTGCCATCTCCACCCCCTCTCTCCTCCCCTGCTCTCTTCCTGCTCCCCTGATTGACCTTACCACGCTTGGCTAAGCTGAACCTTGAGGTGCTGCAGTATTTTACATTGCTGGGCTAAAAGGTTTAAGGTGTGAGCATGTAAGGGGTGGTGCCATTCACACGGACAAGAGTATTTTCTTTTGCTGAAAACCAGCCAGCTGTTATTTAGTATCACTGCGTATGACGTAACAAATGTAAAAGCTACATGTAGGTAAGAACCTCTCCCTACCGATCTAGGCTGAAACACAGCAAAGCTTACATTTACTTCTGGCTATTGTGAAAAGAAAGCTCTATTGACCTGTTTTGACACTCAGCCAGGGAGGTGACTCCATCAGTCAGAAGATGACCGTTTTTGTTTCCAACCCCCCCCACCAGAATTTTAATACTATGCTTTGTTTGAACTGAAAGGCTGTCATTTCAGTGCTTTTTCTCACCATTGAACTCAGCCTTATGTATTTTACATGGTATTTTGGAGATACACTATTAGCCATCATTATAGTATTCTCTGTGTAAAATTATTTTGTGCGTAAGCCTGAAGAAAAGTTCTAGTGAATTTTCATGTTATGCAGTGGCACTGAGCAATCTTTTGTGCAGATATCACAGGTTTGCTCTTTTGTAACCTCTTCTTCCCAGGGAGACTCTGATCTTTCACAGCACAAGGCATTTGAAGTTGTGCAGTTGATTTTTTAAAAGACCCAGGAGCAGGCCTTGAGATCTCCTAATTCTACCTGTCACTGAGCATCTCCCACATTGGGAGCCACAGGCATGCAGGACATGGTGGGATCATATCCTAAATTAATTCTCCTGGGAGAAATTCATCTTCAGAATGATTTCCACAGGCACAGCTTCCAAAGGTGCTGAGTGCCGATACACTGCAGCACAATACCAGCTTTTGCAGACAGAAAAGGAGTGGTCACTCTAAGCAACAAAGCATAGGAAAGTGTTCTGTAGAGAACAATGGACTAGCAGGACATTACAGCCTTTACTCTGGATTGTCAATAGGTTGAACTGGATCATTGCCGGCGCACTGAGGGACTGCCTGAGTTTTCTATGCATCATTTCTGCCATACATCATTTCTTCAGGTGCACCTAACAGTATTTTTGTTATTGTTGTGAAAAGAGAAAATTGAGAGAGGTTGTCGACAATACTGTCAGCAGGGGATTTTTTCCCCCAAAGGTATAAACATCAATTAGGCAGCGAAACTCCACTCACTATCAATCATTCAAAAATCTCTTTCTGCATGATGCTGCCTGGCCTCAGGGCTAGAGCAACAGCTGGGCACCACCTTGTGCTTTGGTGGAACTGTGGTTCCTTAGCCCCTAAACCTCCATTGAGATTCTCTTGTCAAGGAGGGAGCTTTTAAAACTTTCCATTCATTAACCTTTTTGAGAACCATGTCATATTCAGTTTGAATATGTAACCAAGTCTTGAATTAGGGAATGGATACAAGCTTTGTGCATGGAATCTCTTGAGTATAAGTGAATGTCTGAATCGCGATGGGCAGCAGAACTCATGGTCTCTGTCTTCAGTATCTAGAAAAACACTGTGTGTGGCTGAAGCAAATGTATGTTAAGCAAAGTATGAAAAATATAATTTTTTTATGTTCCTCAGTTACTGAGCAGTGTGGGATAACAGCAATTATTTTTAATGTTACTTAAAAACCTGTATTTTAAATAAAATTAGGAGTTCAAATATATTTGTCATTTGTGAAAGAAATACTACTGATTGATTGACAGAACTAGTAGTTTTACAAAATAATCTTTAAGCACAGTATCTAAAAAATGCTGCAATTATCTGAAAAAAATCTAAGCAGAGGGATGTGAGGTTAAATTCTGAAAAGAACTTTCATGGAGATGTGGTAAACATATCCACTCATGTAACTTCCGGTGATAGAAGAGATGTTAAAATAAAAAAAAAAATTATTAAAATTTTAGATATCTCCTTTTCTGTAGAAAACTTGCAATCTCTATATTGCCTTTTGTTTTCATCATCAGAACAGGTGTAATCTTTTAACATGACCATCAGGTAAGGTTTCCAAGCTTCTAGCATACCATCGCTGGTTTAATTCATACAATAATCATAAACATGCCTCATTTCAAGAGCAAAAACTTGTTTGGTGGAGAGAAATTCAAATGTATAATTTCCCGGTAAGTTATGCCTATAGGGCACTTGGGCTGCTGGCAGTTGGCTTCCCTTCATCATGAAACTAAGCCTTCTTAGAATCAAACTCCCAGTTCATCTTAACAGCTCTGTCTGGCTTTTAAGAAACAATAGACCACCTCATTATCTTCAGGCTTATATTCAATCTGTATTTGAAGAACCTGAGAGCAAATGAAAGATTTGTTTTCTCTCTCCAATAAAATGCAAAATTGCTTCTTCAATGCTAGTTTGTTGTGGTACCCATATAGATGTCTAATGCAGAATTCCTCTTCCTTAGCTATTAAGCTTTGTTGCTTAATCTTTCTAAGCAAGATTTCTTATTTAAAACCCTATTAAAAGTCTATCTGGAGCAGTTTGCCAACATATTGTGACACAAGCAGATATGAAGAAAGATAGTGACCATACTTCTTCTCCCTATGTGGACAGATACAAAACCAGACTTCTTTTGTTACCATTTTGTATCGTATATCAGCATGTGCCCACTCAATATTCATAACAGCATTTTTCCAGAGCTCTGGTTAGAGTGATTAAATGCCCACTGCAGTATTGCGTCTTTCAAATACAACTAAACCTTCAGAAATCTGATTAAGACAGTAACCAGAAAGTTGACAGGAAAGTAATGGAACTTGAAAAGGTTAGTTCAGATGAAAAAAAAGTTGTCATGAATCCACATTACAGAGCAATATTTTCTAATCTGTGAGACTGGTATATAATGGGCATGTGGTGTAAGGAAGGAAACTAAAAAAAGGATGTCTTTCAAGCTGACACATTTGATCATGAGAAAGCTTCAGCTCCAAGTTTGGGTTTTGTTTAAAGAAAATATCTTCCTCCTGACAAGGCAGGCTTCACAAATGAGGAAGTCGTTTTCAGGCACTACACTAAAGTAATTTTCTGACATTAACGAATATGCATCTCTAATGCATACACACTGTTCAGATTCTCCCTTACAATATTCAAGACTAGAGAAAGCCTACTGAAATGAGTGAAATTATTAGGATTTCACTGAAATACATGAGAACTTAATTTAGCCAGCTTAATTACCTGTGCCTGTATGAGCTGGTGCGTGCACTATGTATTCTTTGTCTTTGGAGTAAAGAACCTCTGTAATAGCCTCATACTTTTTGTTACAGATATTCTGAAAGTGCTTGTGATACATGCTGAAAATTTCTCCATACAGTCCTAAGTTTGACATTATAAGAGATTGTCTTTGGTTCTATGAGAACAATGCACTGAAAGCCTGCAATAAATTATTGACCATGTCAGTGAGCCAGGTTTTGGATAGCTTACTTTATATTGCTTACTTTATATTGCCACAGAGGTGGCATCACTGAAATAAATGGGACTTACTCTTCTGTAAGGAGACACAGAGCTCTGAGTTAAAAAGATCAGAAGCAGTTCCAGGCTATGTGACTTTTGGAGAGAGCTACTACAGAAAGCATGTGATAAATTTATCATGGAAGGTAAGCCAAGCTGGTTGTTTTATTGTGTTTGTTTTTTAAGTAGGAAGCAGTATTGAATAATAGCTTACACATTTCCAAAATCAGCTACATGAGTAAAATAAACCAACATAAAACATTAAAAAAAAAATCTTAAAATTGAGATTTAGCTGAAGTGAAAGCTGAAGCTTCTGTAAAATATGGCAAGGTAGCATTTGGGTCACTTACCTACAGCTGTGTGAGTTAGTTCTTCCTGGATATCGGTCATCTATCCACCAGACAGGATTGTAAAGGTATTATTTCTCCTCTTTATAGCAGTCAAGATCTCAGAATCATCTTTCCCAAGACCCTTTATTTTTGGAAGGGAGGGGGTTGATTTGCCTGAATTAACATGGACATGCCCCTCTGACATCCTTCATACCAAGATAATTTCTGAAATACCAAGATGAGAAATTTAACTGGGGTTCATAAGATTAAGAGACTATGATATAAACACTCGCAAAATAGGTAAAAAAATGTGATTCAAATAATTTTTGTGACTTGTTAGCTGCCAGAATCTACGCCCATTGTTATTGTCAGCCTGATCTTAATGTTGTGTTCCTATCATGACTTCTTGTTCACAATATAAACCACCTGCACAGCAAACCCCTGCTATTATCCACCATCACAAAGGGTGATTTTACAGTACATACAGTAGACTGAGTGCCATTTAGTATTAGTATGGACTTTTGAAAAGAGCTTCATGCTTTATTGTTTCTTGCAGTAACTATCATATACTGGATCATGAAATTTTGCAAATATTTTGCAAATGTATTTCAGAAATAATATTACTGTGGATTCCAGTGGAGAAAGCTCTTGCAAGCTTGTGTAATAATCAAGCACAAGGATAATTTCTGTCATTGTAACAGATACAGCATTTACTTAAAATTTATTTTCCTTTATATACAAACATTTCTTTGTTTTAAAGTGCTTAATTCTGTGCACGTATATGTATGACCAGTGTTTGCTGGAGAAATTATAAACTTTAGGATCAATATCCTGACTTCCAAAAGATCTAAACAATCAGAATCTTAAATTGAAATAGTGAGGGCTATGGACTGCCAGCACCATCAAAAAGACAAGTCCAGAATAATCAAGGAAAATGATGGGAAAAAGCCTGAGTTCAGCGAGGCTGTCAGAAAGTGAAAACAAGACCAGCAGGTTTATGGGAATGTCCAGGAATTGTTGTTCTATGTAGCAACATATAGAATGAGTGAGAATAATTTATCACCCTTGATAAGATGAAGGTAGGTTTCCTGTGATTAGTGAAATAATCTCAGAGGAAAGTGGCTGTCTTGCTTGTTGAAGTAAACGGCAAGCAGAAGTAAAGGCCAAAGAGCTGAGCAGGTAATTGGACTTTGACCAGGGTGTAAGAATTAAAGACAGTCCCCACAAGCAACTACAAACAAAGGAGAGAGACCAAAACAGAGAGACAGATAACAAGAAACACCAGCTTGTCAAGTTTTTTCCTGACTTGTGTAACAAGGAGGTGTCTGAGGCAGAAGGCAAAACAAATTCACATAGATTTGGAGCAGAAAGGAAAAAAAAAAATCCATATCTGACCTATAAAAACTTGACAGCCCTCAGAGAGAGAAAAAAAACATGTTGTATTTAGGCCTATGGTACTTACCTGAAAGAAAAATATTATCTGAAACGTAATATTATTGTTTAACATTCTGAAGAATGTAAATAATTTTAAAAGAAATTTTAAAACATGGGAGTTACTTTCTCCTGCATTAAAAACAGTGCAAAATAGCAAGACATATATTGTCCTATAATGTTGTACCTGTAGGAATAAATGCTATTGAGCTTCAGAAAAGAAAATTAGATCTGTATTCATTATTGTTAGTAAAAGCTTTTTTTCCCCCTCCCATTAGATTTTAAATCTCTCCGCAATGATCTATGTATAGACTTAAACTCCTGAATTATCTCAAATGACTCTAATAACATGGCTGTAGCAGTATGTGTGATACCAAACCAGCAGTATCCTTGGGTGCCTTGGACGGCCCCCAGCTCAGCACAAACTCTACGCTTTGTCAAGGTACTCACCTCTCATGGAACTTTTTCCAGCAAGACTTTCCATAGATGCTCCTTAGAGGTTCTCAAATGCTTACTTCTTTACAGTAAGCATTTCACTAGTTAACACCTTCCAGCTGTAGGGATCTTTCCTTTTTCTCGCTGATGAAACGTAGCCCATCTCCATAGCTCTGATTTCAGCTGCCTTACCTAGAAATGGGGCGCACCACGTTGCAGACAAAACCCATGTTCATATGTTGAGATCAAACACTGGCCTCCCTATATATAACCACCATTTAAATTTAGGTATCCTAATGTGGAGCTGAGTTCCAGCAGTGCTAATTTCAGTGTTACTCTGTAGCCTCTGCTCCCCATCTCAGCTGGTGCTTGCCAACATCAGTCAATGGTGAAGTGCTGACAATGCTGACAGCATCTTAATGAAGTGCTCTGGCACATGATACCATTCTAATGGTAATACTAATTCCCCTCAATGCCACAAAAGCTCAAACATCTGCTCTCAGACCTGCTGAACTTTATGTCTCCACAACAGAAGGATCAGGGGATGTACCTGCAGAGGCAATGTTGTAGAAGACATCCATACATATAAGTTTAGGAAAAGAAAGTGGATCTTTGGGCAGGTAAAAAAACCCTCAAAATCATAGACACTGGTGATCACAGATGACCCTGACCACTCCAGTATCTGCTAAAAGGGTAATATGGTACAAAAAAAATCCATGAAATTTCTGTTTCTTAATGGAGGTAATCAACAAATTGATGCAGAGATACTGGACCTCAAGGTCAAGTGCAGTGTTGGCTGCAGCAGTTGAGTTGACTGTGGAGTTTAGACTCCTAAGAGAAGTGAGCAAGATAAATAGTAGAATGACAGCTCTGGACTTTAGAAGATCAGATTTAGGTCTGTTCATGGAAAATTGTGCTGCAGGGCAACAAGGAGAGCTGGCTGATCTTCAGAGACAGACTCCTCAGAACACAAGAACAGTGCACAATGTTCAGAAAGTTGAGCAGGTATGGCAGAAGGCCAGTATGGATGAACATGGCGCTTCTATCTGAGCTCAAACACAATAAATACACAGCAGGTGGAAGAAGGGATAAACTACTTGGGAGAAATGAACAGATGCTTTTCAGGTATATAAAAATATAGACAGGAAAGCCAAAATGCAACTTGAGTTGAAACTAGCAGGGAATGAAAAGGCATAAAAGAAAGGTTTTTTTAAGTATGCCAGTAGCAGAAAGAAGACTATTAAGAATGTAGAATAATTAGAATGGGCATTGTTCAGTGGAGCAGGGAATCTTGTGACAAGGAACATGGAAAAGCTTCAGGTATTCAGTGCATTTTCTCCTTAGTTTTCCTTGGTAAGTTCTGCCCTCTTGCTTTTCAGGTCCCTGAGCAGTCTGCATGTGGGAAGCAGTACACACAGTAGAACAAGATGGAATCAGGGAGTACTTAACCCAGTTAGACAGTCACATGGGACTGAATGGGATGCACCCAAGGTTTCTGGAGAAACTGGGTAATTGTCACTGTGATGCTGGTAACATTTTTGAATGGTCATAACTGTTTAAAGGTGGGGAGGTTCCCAAAGACTACAAAAAGGCAAATATTGCACCCATATTTAGGAAGGGCAAGAAGGAGCATCTGTGTAACTACAGGCTGCTTAGCCTTACCTCAGTCCATTAGAGAATTATGGAGCAAATCCTCCTGGCAGCCATTGCTAAACATATGAAGGACAAGAAGGTGATCATGAGCAGTCAGCATAGGTTTATCAAGGGGAAATCATGCCTGATTAACTTAATTTCTTTTCCATGATGATGTGCACAAGGGGATGCCAGTGTGTGTGTATACTTTAACTTTAGCAAGCTTTTGACATAATCTCATCTCATTCTTGTCACCAAACGGGTGAGACATGGACTAGATAAATGGATGATGAGTGGAAAATTGGCTGTAATATTTGGTTCAGCAGTTGTGATCAGTGACCAAAGTTGGTTGTATGATGGCCAGTAACTATTGGTGTCCCTTGGGTCTTGACAGTGGTCTTTAATCACTTCATTGATGACCAGGCTGATGGGACAAACTGCATTCTCAACAAGTTTGCATATGACACCAAACTAGGGGGGGAACAGTCACAGGGCTGCTATTCAGAGTAACTTTGACAGGCTGGAAAAATGAGCTGACATGAAGAAGTTCGACAAAACTAAATACAAAGTCTTCCATCTAGGATGGAATAAACTAATGCAAAAATGCAGACTGAGGGTCAGCTGACTGGGAAACAGCTTTTCTGAAAAGGACCTGGCAACCTCGGAGAACAAGAAGTTGAACATGGGCCAGGAACATAACCTTGTGGCTGGGAAAGCCAACAGCATCCTGCAGGACTGCAGGCAGCAGATCCAGAGAGGTCATCTTTCTTCCGTATTTGGCACTTGTGAGGTTTCAGCTGGAATAGTGTATCCAGTTTGGGGAGGCTCCAGTAAAGGAAATACTTTAACATACTGTATCGAGTCCTGAGGAGGCCAGGAAGCTACACTCGAGCTGAAGCATGTGATCTATGGGAAAAGGCATTGAGTGATCGATCTGTTCAGCCTGGAAAAGAACGATCTGAGGGGAGATCTGCAACTAAAAGTTGTGACTGCAACTACCTGACAAGAAAAAATAAAGGAGACAGAGCCAGACTATTCCTGGAGGTGCACAGCAAGTGGATGAGAGGCTGTGGATGATTTCAATTAGATAATTTTTTTTTTTTTTTACCATAAGGTTGGTCCAGTACTAGAAGAGATTCAGAGACACTTTGAAACAAACACTTCATCCTTGAAGGTGTTCAAGATTCTACCGGACACAGATCTGAGAAACCTGATCTGATTAGCCCTGCTTTAGCAGTGTGGGTGGGTGGCATGTCATACAGAGGTCTTCCCAGGCTATCTGATTGTGAAAATCCATGATTCTACATCACCTGGTCTAATGCTTCTACTATAAAATGCATCATTGGAAGAAGGAGTAAATATTAGAAATTTGATTTCAAAATTTTCAAAATTCCCTAGTGTAGATGAAGATATATTTACAGCAGCAACATTCAGAAGTCAGTGTAGATGGTTGGACAGGGTCACAAACTGCAGTACTCCAGAAACAGATCCCAGGTAGTGGCAGAGGGAATTCTCACCACGGCATACAAATCTAATGTCCTGCAATTTTTAGTGTTGTGTCTATTACTGGAATTGCTCCAGAGAACACCTGTGACAAGTTACAGTTCCTATTTTTATCTGGGTAGCTGGAGGATCAGAATTCAGTTTCAGGCTCTGAAAGTGATTGATACTCAGCCAAAGAACAGACATAGCCATCCTGTATGACAATCACACTCATTAATAACGGAATACGAAACTGAACTAAAATAATAACCATAACAACAGACCTGGTCAGTCGAGAAACACAGATATTTCTTATGTCATCAGCAATGTTTAAGCCAAAGCATGCAAAAGCAAAGCAAAAAATTGAAGCACGTCACAGAATTGAGACTTCCACACATAAGTATAACCTATGTGAAAACAAATAACAACAACAAAATACTATGAAAGGCTCAAAACTGATAACCGTCCACAGTGTAGATAATGCATGCTAATTCAATCCTCTGTGAACTGGCATTTCTAGCAAGGCTGTTCCAAAATGTTATTAAGGGCACTGCAGCGCATTGCAGAATGTGTTGGCAATGCCAAAAACAGAGGGAAGTCAGGAACACAGGAAAAACATAGACAACTGCCAAACATTGATTTGCTTTAAAGGTAAGAAGAAAAGATACTGGGTTTTTTGGGGAATGAGGAAAAAAAGTTGGTGTGTTTTTTTGCAGGTGTGTTTACAAGAGCTGAGGAGGCTAAACATAGTAGTTGGAATGGGTGTAATGTATTCATTTCCTGTGAATAATTACACTTGGGGGAACATATTTGATAAGAAACCAGTAATAATATATCAATGTCTGTCTGGGAGCATCTCAATTTTTACTATGCAGCAGTTCATGAGCCCTTGGATCTCCACAGTTTCTGTCAACAGAACTTACTCTTCTGTCCTCTAAAACCTCAAGTTTTCTGCCACCTGAAATTTAAAAAGAGTCCCATGGACTGCAATGTCAAAGAAGAGTGTCTCAGAAGAGTGCAAAGTGAAATCCTAGATTTATTTTTACTGTTGCAACATGATAGTTTTCAGAAAGTTTGTCAATTAATGCAAACACTATAAAGTGAAAAATGTTGGAACTATATTTTATAAGGTTCTTATCCAGTTGTGCCTCTGGTCACAGAAACCACACAGAGGATCATAGCAAGTGCTGAAGAGTTAATATTCAGCTGTTGAATGAAGCAAAACTCTGTCAGAGTATTTGGTGCTGAGTAACCACTGAATCACATAATAAAATGCACTACAAAATTCCTGTAGGGAGAAACATACCAGCTAGTAAAAAGTTGCACCGGAGCTAAAGCTCTATGAATTTGGAAGACAGCTAGAAAGATTTAAGTAGTTCTTCATTGATAAGCAGTGCCTAGAAGAAAGAGTCAGAAATTAACTTCAGTTCTGACAGGAGCTGGCTCAGAATCATTTAATGTTTTTATTCTGTTTAGTTACCATTAGAAGAGGGGGCTGATGATGAAGGTACTATAGGAATTCAAGAAAAATATTACTACATATAAAAATGAAAAATATGAGTGATATATTTTTAAACTGAAAAAATCAAAAAATGAAACTATGGACAGTTGTAACTGATATAAAAGCTTTCATTCAGCTTTGCTTAGTGAACAGCTCAGATGCTCTAAGATGTTACTACTTCGCAGCTGTTGTTACGGTCTTTCTGTAACAGGTCATCACACTTCAGCAGAACTGACAGGAGGAAATGCATTCCTATGCACAGTCTCCTTCAGCACAGGAATGGCATCTTGTTCAAGCCCACCTTCACTGGTGATTTAAGACTGGCTGTCAGCTTCTGCGTTAGCACAGCAGAGATATAAGGATAGGCTCCCTTGTGACAGCACCATACACTTTCGAAAGGTTCTTTTTTTCTACTTTTACAAGGCAAGAGAAGCTGGGGGGCTGCGTTACAGGGTTGAGGGGCTGAGTGAAGGGCTAACTGTTATATGAGCAACACATAATTAAGATCTAGAACTTAACACTTGTGCAGAGACTACTTTGGAAAGAAAGGGACAAAAGCTTTCAAGTTGGTCTTCTGAGGACTTTGGAAGATCTCAGGGGGTTTACTTTCCCCACTCTCCTATGCTCCTCTGTTTAAATTCCTAGGATGACACCCTTCATCCCGAAATACAAACTGCTTTGGAACAAAACAGAGTTACTCCTCTACAGGAGGAGAGGAAGTGAAACAGCACGAGCATGGGTCCAACTTCCTGGCCAGAACAGGAAGCCCAGTGGAAAAAAGGGTGGAATGTTTCACTTGTGTATAGGTCCCAAACCTGTAAAGTAGGAATGTTTCCCATCACATTTCTGTATAGAAGAATTGGAAACATTTTTGCAAAAGGAAAATAAATTAATTTTCTGGCCATTCCCCTTCCTATTGGGAAACAGTGTTTTTGAACATAACTATATGAGTTGTTTGTAACAGGTATTTCACATGAAAAAACAACTTTCTGATGGTCTAGAAGTTGTTAAGTTACACATAGATGAAGCTTTGATGTGAGAAAAACAGTAGGTTGACAGCAGAATCCTGGCAGCTTTGAAAGGAGTTCAAGCTTTTGGATAAAGCATATATTTAAATTTCACATGGTGGAAATGGGAGATCTCATTCAGAAACTAACCCAACAATACCCAACATACAGGGAAATGAAAGTACAGCTGAGGCCATCATTTTCCTGCCTTAACAAGCCAGAAGGTACTTTATTTTTATTTTCATGTTTCTCATAACTTCATTGTCAAAACTAGAGGTCACTACCTCAGAGAGGCTGACAAATGCAGAATGGTGATGAGAGTAAATGATGGTATATAAAGTTTTTGTCTTTATTAGTGAGAATGTGATTTATGGAAGCTAATCATAAACTGCTTCTTGCCATTGTCAAAAGCACTTCACAAACCTTTTCTACACCTTGGAGAACAGATACTTCCTTTTTTTTTAGATTGAATTCACATCCAATGTATTGGTTGTCACTTTCACGATAGCAGGGTTCTGTAACTGACAATTTAATTTGGCCCAATTGAATTGCTGTGGGTTGAAAACAAAAGTTCCCTCAGCTAAACCATTTTTCCCTTCCCCCTGTCTTTCCTCTCCCTTCCGAGGAATGGGGAGAGGCTTTTGGGGGCTTTTTGGAGGTTTTTTGGAGGTTTTTGGGAGGAGAGGGAGAAACGGGGCTGTTTTAAACTGTCTTTCCTGTGTGTTTGAAGCGGGTTGCCATGGTGAAGGCGGTGGGTGCCGGCGGGGGATCACTCCATCGCGGCACGGACCTGCCAGCCAACATGGCCAGCGACGGGGTTGGTCCCCGCTGCAGCTGTGTCTCCCATGCAGCCGCGTCCCCTGTGCTGCGGGCATGCCTGCAGCTGTGCCCAGGTGCAGGAGCCAGCGGGGATGGGGCTGACCCGTCCCAGCGCTCCCTGCTAGCCTGGGCCAGGATGGAGCTAGTCCCCGCAGGGGGTGCGGGGGTGCCCCCATCCCTGGGTCATGGCAGTGGTCCCAGCTCAAGCCCGGCTCAGCGCTGCGCACATGAGCAGTAGGGTTCTTGTGCGCATGGAGTGGAGCGGAGCTATCGGTGGCCCTTTCACAGCCGAGAGGCCACTGCGGCAAGCGGCTGGGGCTGGCACTAGTCGGGGCGGACCGGTATCAGTACTGGAACCCCCTGGGATGCCAGGCGGGGTTGACCGTGGCATGGCTGTGCTGTCATTTTGGCTCGTAGTGGAACCTCTCGCTAGGGGTGGTTCCCAGGCACTGACCGTCCAATCCAGGGGCAACCTGTGCTCGTGAAGGGCTCCAAGACTGCACGAGATTGGTCCCCTATAAAAGGGTGAGCACAGTGGCCATTTTTTTCTCTTTTGGGATTGGCGCTGATCAGGATAACATCTCTGCTTGTCTCAGCGCCGAGTTTTTTCAGCGGCATGGGCGGAACTGTGACTCCAGCAGCTGCGGCACGGGCTGAGGACCACATCTTTCCATCAGCGGTGGTATTTCTTCCTGGGGAAAGGGAGGGTGGGCGGCCGGGTTCTTTCAATTTCCCTGGTGTTTTTCAGGAAACTCCGGCAAAGACCCAGCGCTACCCTAGCACTTTCCCTCATCAGCTGCTGGCCCCAGAAGAGTTTAATTTGTTTGTCTTTGCATTTTTATTGTCGGTTTTCTGTGTGTGTGTAAAATAAAGCTTGTTTTTTGTGGGTTTTTTGTGTGTTGTTTCTGTTGAGCTCTCCTGTCAGTACCATGCCCCCTAGAGGTGTAAAACCACGACACCCAAAAGGTACTTTTAACATTTCTAAAATGCATTTATGGGCTACCAAATATTTACTGCTGTGAACTGTTGCTGCATCCATAAGATGAAGGAGATTAGTGTGAGAATGCCAACTGCAGGGGTTTCCTGAGCATGTATCCAGCCTTAATTTAAAAGTTCAGACATCCTTGACATGGAGGTTTGGCAGAAATACAACAAAGCAAAGTCTTTGGGCAGACTACATGTCTTTTGACCTGATAAAGAAAAAAACCCCAAACTCTCTGATCTCAGATGCAATTTGGATTATTGGTGAGGGTAACATGCTAAAGAAACTACTAATTCTACCATTGTATGACTTAAAATAAAAGGATAAAGTAATAAATATATAATAATAATAGTGTATTGTCACCTGTTGCTATGGATTTGAGGATGATCCTCACAATACTAGCTGAGATTTTCTCCAAATACACCAAAATATGGTTTCCAAGATATTGCACAAAAACTATTTCAAAAGCCACAAAAAAGGGAACTTAGGTATTGGAAATATAAGAAATTGAAAGGAAGTATTTTTAACTTTCTTATGTATTCCAATAATACAGGCCAAGTCAAATGAAAGAGCTCTTACTGGCACCAAATCTTTGGACCCCTGAAGCAATGTAGGCATAGGTTTGTTTATGATGGCTGAAGAAGACTAATATTTGTCTTAACATGCTATTTTCACTTTCTTTTGATAGCTTTACTAGAAAATATTGCAACTAAGTAGGCAATTATTCATAATGTTGCCGTCAGGCCTCGGCTGGGCCGAGATAAGAAGTGAGACAGGACTCGCAGTGAAGGGTCCTTACTCTCAGTGTTCGAAGATCCAAACGAGGAAATTCATAACAATCTCTCCAATTTTATAACCTCTAGTGCCCACCCATTATACCTTAGCCAACTAAACCCCATCTTACTACTATGCCCTCAAAACATCCAACAGAATGGTCCCTTGTTGCCTATCCCCACCCCCTGTTAGTTCCCCCCAGGTTCTATGTTTTGGTCTAGCTACCTCTTTATCTATACAGAAGAATGCAAACACGTGAAGGACAGGCCATTTTCTGCTCTTAATATTCTAGTTACTCAGCTACCTAGCTATAGTGAAATCCCAAATATTAAGAACCCCTTAAGGCATCAATAACAAATTATATTCTAGTGTAGAAAGAACCAAATGCAAACCACAAAAATTAACAGATAACTTAAAGAATTTTGTGGGGAGTGGTGTCGTGTAACTGCCAATGCTTGTTGTATCAAATCTAAACTGTTATTAGAAAACAATATCAAAATAATAAAGCAGTGTAAAATAACCTGCAGAACCAGACTGATCTGTATTTAGATTAAATTACAGAAGGGCAGTGATTAAATTTAGGTTGTCATCCAGTGATATTTTACTTGACAGGATGCTGAAAACTACTGTTTTCAGCAGTAATCCAATGTCTGCTGTACAAAGAAAGAATAACAGCAGGATAAAAAGATTGATATGATCCAAGAGCCACCATCACTTCATAAATTGATTCTATGCATCAGGGAATAATGGTCTCAGAAGACAATGTCATGCTTGTATGAGAACATCACTCTTCAAATATGCTGTGAAAGTATGGATAACCCGATTTTACAAATGGTAGTAAGAGATACAGATTAACAATCTTGACAGAAAAAAGATGTCATGCTGAGGACATCTTTTCTGAGAACATCTCTGACATAAACCATAAACCAAAATGTTCACTGATGAGCCTTATAAGGCTGCTGTCAATGCCCTCAAGGCCTTACTGGACTTGGCAATCCTTGCCTGAGGCCTCCCATACACTGCCCATGGCTCAGGGGCTCCATTTCAGCCCAGCCCAGGCTCCCAGCCCTACCATAAGAAACACTGGACATGTGCCAAATTTTCCCTTGAGCATCCTGGATTGACTTCACACCTGGCTGGTGGCCACATATATGCCTGATGGTCACCGGACTGTCATCTTAACCCAACATTGCTAATTAACATGAAGGAGCCATTCATGTGTCCGGCTTCTTTCTCTGTTGGAGACATGGTGTACATGACAAATGTATTTGAGTGTTTTATGTTTCAAGATCTCAGTCTCATTTTGGTTTCTTTGAATCTGACTTTGATCTGACTTCAAAAGTTTCTATGAATCAATCCATTTCAGCACCCAGCTGAGATGCTCTAGCTGTGCTTTTCTAAGAAGTGTCTGAGTTCCAGTATAATTGCCTGTTCATAAGGCTTTTCCCTTTTACAGTTGAATCATGTCCTTCTCACTATAGTCAGTTACCTCATGCATGAAAATCATCCGTCATCATAAGGTATGGAGGCTTTTTCTTGAAGACCCCCAAACTGATGAAATTTCAATCCTAGCACTTTAAATACCATCGTATCCCTGCCACTGCAGTGAAACAGAAAATCTTGCCCTTTTGAAATCAGTGAAAACAGCCTTTTGAGCCTTCAGAATCCCACACCTTTATTTGTGAGATCAAAGATCCGTTTATTACTGAATTCCCATTCTCCGGGAAGGTATTTAAGTACTTTTTCCCTGTCTTCAATGTCTTAAGTAGTTCATTCCATGAGTTCCAGGAGGAAGAATTTCCATTTTAATCATCCTTGAGGGCCTTGTCTGAAATGTCTTTGATTTTTCAAAATCCTTATCAAATTGTAGATACCAGAGCTGGGCTCATTATTCCAACAGGATGACACACAGAAGTTTGTAACCTTCCTACACCTCTTGAGTATAAATTTTTGGGTTACATGTAAGAATTGGATTACCACGGGAGAGTCTGTTCACCTGATTTATTTTTCACAGGCTCCTACAGATTCATTTTGTCCCCATTATTTGTAGATGAATGAGTTTTCCTGTCACAATGCCAAAAAACATGTAGTCTTGCTAAACTATTTGCCAAACTGTACAAAGTTCTCCAGGATATTGACTGGTCACTTCCCTAATAGTTTAGTCTTCTACCCCTATTAGTTTAATCTTCTACAGACTTTAGGAGTGATATTTTTGTCTTTTCTTTAGGGGTCTGTGATAACAATTTCAGCAGCATAGCCAAAACCATCTAGAAATACTCCTATTCAGTGAAGAATTCTCTCTTACAGTTGCTATTCTGATGCCATAAAGTAACCGTGTTTCATATTGACTTTGAGTTGATTTGCTTCTCAGTCTTCCAGTTCATTACGATCTTGAAATGTCTTCAACTGTATAATTACACCAAAAATCTACATCAAAAATCAATAGTTAACCTTCAGTCAATAAAGGTGAATTTAAACAAATGACTACAGGTAATCCTGTCTTTGCCAGGGACAAATAAGTTTAATGGCAATGTTTTGCAGAGTCACACAAGACTCCTGAAGCTGACTTTCAGTTTTTCTCTCTTGTTCATTCAGGCACATAAAAAAAAGTAAAATCTACCATGCTTTGTTTCCAAGGTAGAAATATTTCCCATCATTCAAGGAATGTTTATCACAAACAGCTAAATGCAGCAGTGTTGGTCATCTGCCACTGCACTGATGCAATGCAGTCCATCTCACATGGTGGAAGAAGAGGAGGGAAGGAAAGGAACTGTAAAGCACAGAAGACTTTATTCCAGGGCCTTTCTCACTTCAGCTCCTTAAAATCTTTCCATTAAAATGCATTATGCAGCATCAGGAAAACGAAGTGAAGTTTTGATGAAAGAAAATGATATATTTTTGTGCCTGTTCAGTATAGCCATGAACATTGGCCATTCAGAACAGCCACCAATCCAGAAGAAAAATACTGAAATAAGAAGATGGTTGATCTCAACATGAGGCATTCCATGTTGATAGTTCTTTGATTTAAGACCCTATTGTAAGCGCATCTGATGAATATTTAGTGGCTTAACTGACCCTGAGGAAGCTGAGAAATGAGTCAGTGAAACCAGAACACCTGTTATTTATGCACTCAGTTCATAGCCCAGCCGCAGGTAGAATAAAAAGGCTCAATTCCAGTTGCAAACGCAAAGTATTTAAACATCTACATACACATACATTAAGTAGAGGATAAGCAGTAATCAAATCTATCTATTTCTTTTTCAAAATATTTGGGTGCATTTAAAATTATAATTAATTATTCTCCTACATAACTGTCATACTACTACTTACAAACAAGTCTAAACCAAAAAGTATTAAGACTATAATCCTAAAACTGATAAGAAAATCCTTAGGAAAAGACTGATAGATATTTAGAAGTAATTACAGTGAGAGAATCTACAGATAGCATTTTAAAAGCCTATAGAATCTATTTAAAAACACAGGTCCATAGAGTTTGAAACTAGTCTGTAGAATATATTAGAAAATTTTCTATTTAGTAATATTTGCTGTTTGGAGTACAGACCATATGCCTTCTTTGTGTTGGCATTGCATGTATCATGATGTAGAATGTTACAAGAAATTAAAACAATTGTGCAACTGCATTCTTAAGTAGTCAAAAGGGCTGTTTTCACTGATTTCAAAAGAGTTAAGTTTTCTGCTCTGCTTTTTTAATTATTTAGAAACATTATACTCAATTGCTAAATGAGCTTTCTAGAAAGCCTATTTTAATATCATAAAAGCATATCCAAAAATATTCTGGCATATTTATAACGGAAGTAAGTATGGATAGGAAGCAGTTAAAAAAATCCGGAAGCCAACTCAGAAAAGTTGAAGTCACTAAGTTTCTCTTATGAATCATCTAAGTTTCAGATACCTTTTATTATACACCTTTTTTGCTCTAAGAAAAAGGATAAATCTAAACTACAGAGCTGGGCTGTATTCCTATTTCCCCTCTACTGTTTTAAATAAGATATCCAAATTCTTTCCATTTGTCATGGAGCATTAAGGGCATATTTTCATTGTGGATTATATAATATCAATTGGTAATATGCCATGTTGTGATGGGCCACAAAACATCATATAACCTGGAGCAAACTTCAGATGCATGGAAGAAATTCTAATTGAACAACAAACCATGAAAATCTAGGGGAAGCTAGGCCTCTTGGGCTACAATTAAAGCATGCAGCAAATTTGTTCCACCTACAGGTTTTCCTGTGTTAAGTGATTGACAAGGTTTGTTCAACTTCTGCGGCACTGTGCATCCTAAAGTTTGTGCATGAAATTATTATCACATATGGATTATAGAGATGCTCTACATATGGAGAATAGCAAAGTAATTATGAGAAGGAGGCAAAACCCAAGGACATAGTTTACATCCCTTTATGTTTATAGTTATATTCCTCTCTAGCAGAAGACAGTATTTTTTTTTACTTCCAAGTCAGTATTTGACTGAGTGTAGTATTAATCTCTTTGATAAGTCTTGGAGAGAAGTCTTCCACCTAAAGGAGATGTACCTTCTTACATTGCCCTGCTATCAGCAGCATCACACAATGTTCCTGGCTTTTCCCAAGTTTGATGACAGTTTCTTCTGGGTATTCAGTTCCTTCACCTTTTCTGAGGATGCAGAGGAATGCTAGAAATGGCTGTGGTTTTGTAATGAAGACTTTCATCCTTAGGGCTTTCACTAAAACTACTGACTTCTTTCAAATAAGCAATTATATTAGAATAATTTCCTTAGTCAGATTGACTCAGGCCAGGCTTTGAATCAGTAGTTTCAGTATGAAGGGTGAAGTGTTAGTACCAGCTCACAAGAAGTAGGCTTTCAAAACATCCTACAGGTAAGTCACTTACTCATAGTACTGTCTGTAATGACAGAGGAGACATAAAAAGATGCACTTTGGGTAGTTAGTTTCTGAGTATTTTGTAACAACCATGAGTTTCTCTCTGTAAGATTTATGTACATCTAATATCCTCACAAAGTCATGTTTGATGGCTTCCATACATCAATGTTTTAGTAGTTAGGGGAGAAAAATAACTATAGACTAGTTTCATGGCCAGATTAATTTTTATTGCAGCCTTAAATTTTTTCTGCACTTTTATGATGGATGACCATAATAATCTGTCACAAGTATCATAAGATGTCATTGTCACTGTATGTAGAGTGCTGGATTGAATTTAGTACAGTGGCTGTTATTATTGCCATGAAAGATGCCTATTGCTCTGTTATTAAAATGCAAGGAAAGAGAAGCATGTGCCTGACCTCCAAATAGTATAGGTACTTTCAAAATCACATTCATTTTCAGATTTTCATTAGGCTAGTTCCTTCATCCAGAGTTCCTATTGTTAGTAATGGATATTTTTATACTTTTTTTCCCAAAAAGATAAATACAGCATAGGGTACATGTGTAAATTGGCGATCAGCAGAAGTAAAAGAATCACTTTCCTGTGTTACACTTATTAAAGCTCCACTGCATTTGGGCATCTTCTCTGAAATACAGTCACTTGAAGACAATGTAAAAAAAGCAGATGATATAGAAAATGCATAAACATCAATAGGACTTGAAAGTATTTATTGACCAGAAAATCTATCATGCTAGGTGTGAGTGAGTAATAAATAACTGTATTTGTGGAATGAACACTGAAAAAACATGTTGTTTATGGTAGGAAATGCTCTGTCTTCTGTTTTCAAGTCTATAAATACTTTTCAATACTGTTACAAAGTTTCATGAGCATTAATGGATTAGTGAGGTTATATCACTAATGTGAACACTGCTCAGAGGGAGTACATAAAGCCTATATTTTAGAAGCATAGGACTTAACAAAAAAACATCAAGTTTGGGGTTGGATTTTACTTTTGTTGTTTAGTTGGGGTTTTTTTGGCAGATAAACACACTGCTAGTTACTCCTGAGGGGTAGGAGAACAGTGTCATAAATCCCCAGTTCACATATCAGGACTACTGCTAGGAAAGATCTGTTTGCTATACAAGCAAGTACACAGTGCTTTCCTTATGACAAAAAACTAAGAGTGATGGGGTGCATCATAACAAAGCTGGCTCTCAGTAAAGAAAATACTACCTTTTTTTCCTTTTGTATGCTAAATATGGAAGAATATATTTGTGGAGCAAAGAGAGAAACCTGATTATCAAGGTAAAGATTGAAGTGAAACACGATTTTGAAGTCTGTTAAGATTCTATATACAAAAAAAAAAAAAAAGCTGAAAAGCTTAAAGAAACTGAAAGCTTCTTTATGGTATGTCACAATATAGCAGTATGCCTTGTACATACTTCTCCCTCTATTTGACTTGCACAGGGATTTGAAATGACTTCTCAAATGCATGTTCTGAATTCTGCAGGAGTTTGGTGAGTTGCTGTCTGATATTTCTGATTTTTGTATAACAATAATATAATGTATAAATCATTACCCTTTAAAGCCTCTTTTAAAATTTATTGGATTATAATTAACAAGGATAAATTTAATAAAAGCAGGAACACTTTTTAAAAACATTAAATCTAACCAAAATTATTATGACATTTAAGAGCAAAGTGAAAGGTGCTTACTGTTCCAACATTAATCATGTGCCAGTACAGATGAGATTCATTTCACCTCACTACAGCTATCTAAAAATTAGTCATCACATTTCATCTACTCACCTAAATTCCTATTAAATCAATGGATAGAGACAGGAATCCCCAGGGGCCACATCAGCCCGTTCTCAGATAGGCAAGATAAAGACCTGTTTCATACCAGCAGGTATAGGCAGAGCTAGATGACGTGAGACAGATGCTTCATTCATTTGTTCACAGTTAGGGATCTCATGCCATTTAAGATCATTTATGGTACCCAAGATATCCATGTGGAGGTAGCAGATGTGATCCAGGACTGACTTACAGAAAACCATTCCACAGTGGCAGCTGGAGTCTAGACAGGTAGACAGAACTGTGGATACTTTGGAGTTCCTAAAAATGCACTAAATATGTGACTGTTCCCCCCAAATCATGTCTAATGCCTGTAAAGGGAGCTCAAGCACATCTAAGTCCCAACACCTATCTGAAAGTATCACTGTCACACCACCTAAACCTATTGGGTTTATAAAAGGAAGGAAAACTCAAAACCAACTGAAAGTTTTTCCATACAGAAACTCAGAAAAATAAGCTGGCTTGCATCAAGAAAGGATGATGTAGGCCTTCTCTCATTCCTTCTACCTGCTCCAGGATACATAAAGTTGAGTTGAAGATCTGTAACCCCTAGCTGAAATTATTCCTAAGGAACGGGTGCAAGGCTAGTGCAGGGAAAACTGAAAAAAAACTTTTTACAAGCAATGGTTATCACTACTGGTATAGGCTGATGAAGGCAGACTAGAAAAGTTGCTTGAAATCACTCTGGCTTATGTGGTGCCAGCAATGACATCAAAAGAGAACACCACAAACTAGATCTGGAAGAATGGCATTCTGCTGCTTCAGTTGGCTTCCATTCCAAATCCAGGAATGTCTTCCTAAAAGCAAAAATGCGATTGTAGAAGACAAGAGAGACATTCATGCTTAAAGCAACAAAAAGCCTGTAAGAAAGAACTGTTATGGCTTCCTAGCTTCTCAGGACAAAGCAAAG
>VYZS01053571.1:14750-28164 GCA_013400695.1 Neodrepanis coruscans | reverse complement strand
ATTATTTCCACATTTTTGGATGCTCATTACGAATTGGTAGGAGAAAGAGTGGATCAGCATTTGACAGCCTTCTTTTAGAAGCTTGTTCTTCAAATCTCTGTTTTAGTGAGAGATTTTGATGTGCTTAATCTCCAAACCCCAGGCTTTTAGGTTTGTCTTTGCATATTTCAGTTTAAAATCTCAACCAAGAAAATCATCATTTTTATGCCTTGTAGGCTTTAATCCTTTGAAAATCTGATTTAATGCATTCTGCCTTCTATCTCTTACCTAGATAAACAGTCTCAAAAAAAACCCAACAAAACTACAAACAAATTAATGCCATCAACAACAGTAACAAATGATCTGTCTGTGAGCACAATTAGAAAACAGCCTTAGTGGTATTTAGCCTGCAGATACCAGTGGAACTCTACAACTATAGATTCTAATTAAGAGATTGACTTTTCAAGAAAGATTAATATAATGAAACACATTTAGCTTTGCTAAACAATGACAGGGAGGGAATAGGAGAACCCTCACCAACAATCAGGAGATTGTAAACAGCAACAATGGACAAAAGCTTTTTAAAGGAAGAGAAAGAACACTTTCCTAGGCACCAAGAACAATAAGGAATAGTGGATGTATAGATAGAATAAGTAAGTTCAATGTTGACTGTTGGTATTCTTATTATATTACAACTTTTGAATGAACACAGGGATGTTACTTGTCAAGGATGGGTTTATTCATGGTGAAAGAAAATGGAAGGGCTGTGTTTACCTTGTTACCACTGCCAAATATAACGTCTAGTTTCATGTGACCCAGGAGAGGCTGTATCACTGTATATTCTCCCATCATGCAAACATTTGCATCAGGTCTGGTTTCTATGCAGCCTCATAGAAATATTTACCAGAAATAACATTTACAGAACTGTAAATCCACTTCATCTTTCAAAGAAGAAGTGGTGAAGCCACCATCTTGCTACTGCAGAAAGAGGGGAGGAGTGGTCAGGAAAGCAGTGTAGGCTGTACAGCATGATATACCCATGATTTTGATGCTGCATCGAGGGGCAGGAGGTGTGCTGTTTCTAGCATGAACTTGAAATTCTTTTGTCTGGTATCTAATCAGCTTGGTGGAGAAGACAGAAATAAAACTGAAGTCTTTATAGTCTGCTACTGCTGTTCAACCTTGCTGTAGGGATTTCTCCTACTGGCTTCTGAGAAAGACACATTTTGGGGCTAGAATAGCTCCAAAACTGCTAAGGACACAAAGCTTCTAACACAAATTGAAAGCCAAACTCAGTATTGTTAAGCAGTTCTAGGTTATCAAGATTCAAGTTCAGGCAGACATCTAGTTACAGTAAGTGCTAATGCTAATAACTCTCATTAAAAAACACTGTAATATAACCCATTGTGTTTTCTGGATCTTGATAGTAGAAGTGAATGTTTGTACAAATGAACTTGAGAGAAGTAGTGTCTTCAAATGAAGCTGTACTCTGTCCATTAAAGTTCTTGAAGAAAACCATAACCACTTCCACTGAAGTCATAGGATCCAAAAATGGATATGGAGCCAATACACAGCTCTGGGTGTCCAGATTTAGAAGTGAATCCAGCAAGGTTCCAAGATTGCCTTCTTCCCTTTTCACCTGAGGGCAGTTTTTAATAACCCCTCAGAATATTTCTTTTCAAACAGAAAAATAATCACTTTTGCCACTCCCTACCAACACTGAATGCCCTTCTTTTCCTCTGACATGTGTGCTCACCAGGTGCTCACCTCCATTCCACAGTGTTGACAGAGCTGAGGACATATTTCTAATGTGATGTTTGTATCAACATTTTCCATCAGTTATTCAATTAGAAAGACAATTAAAGACAGAAAGAATTATTTTTTTGTTCCATTGCAGAGGATTCATGCAAGTGTAGCATTAGAGTGCCCACCATGCAATTGTGACGGCATGTGATGGCAATGTTCCCAAATAGTCTCTTTCACAACAAAAGGTCAGAAGTAACCACTCAGACAAACACAATCAGAGACTTCCTTTCTACTTGACATGCAATCTTCCTAGAAAATGAAGACAAAAATTACCAAGTACATTTGTAAAACATAGATTGAGGTGTGTACAAAACCAATTAAGGAAAGAATTGCTTTTTGCTGCTTTTTTTTTCCTAGTGCACTCTTTTGGAAATTAACCTGCATATACTAATTAACCTCTAGGTGACTTCATGTAAATTAGATGGCATTCTTTGCAGTATTGCTGTGGTAGTATAAATGATTTAAAGTGATATAAAGTACTTTAAAGGTAGCCAACAAGATTTCTTTTTAATGTATTACACTTTAAAGCTGTTGGAATGATCAGGTTCTCTTGGAATGAGAGAGAGACGAGAAGGAGGGATAAAGGATGAGGAGAAAAGGTGCAAAGTGATGGGGAAATTACACAAATAGGTTATGGGCCACATCATCAGCTTGATAAATATGCCCAGGACCACTAATTCAAAGTAGATGTTCAAATTAACATCATCTCAGGACCTAGGCTCATACATCGAAAATAGATATTAAGGATGTCAACTGGAATCCTAGAACCTCTGGTGATTTTGAAGAAGAAATTTCAGTAGATCAGAAGCATCACTTAGGAAGCCAGGTGACAGGCTTCCCTTATATTGTACAATTAGTTTTCTTGTATGTCTCAGACATGAGAGAACAAAGAGCTTTGTGAAGAAATTTAACTAGGGAAACAGCACCCAGATTTAATAAGACCTGTTGTCATACCTGAAAGACTGCAGACCAGAACTAGCCTAGGTGACTTGGTGTTAGCCACAAATACTCAAAGCACTTGGGACAGCAAAGACATGAGGAACAATCAAATCAGTGTAAAAGATATGGAGTCCCTGCTGAAGCCAAGCATGACTCCTGATGTTCACTGAAGTGTTTGGTATGATAAAGATGTCTAGCGATGCCAGTGAAATTTAGAAACCTATTTTAGGGTAAGAGAGAGGTAAGTATTTTTCTCCATTACAGAGGGTGCATTACCAGTGATCGGTCCTGATGTAAATGCCTACAAACTAAATACGATAAGACATATCCTTGTGCCTCAGACAAGCATATCTAATCTAAGGAATGAAGCTGGGAGGTAAGAGATGTAGGAGATACATCACCCAGGTGCCTACTGTGTATTATTGTTGTTATTACTTGTAACACAGGTATTAAAGCATTAGACACTAAAATGTTCTTATTACATGTCATATATATATTATGGTCAAGGTGCCGATGTACCATTTAAATTAGAAAAAAAAGAAGAATGAATTCAGCCCCTTGAAAAGATGGCAGAAGAGCTCAGCTTGAAACAGAACAAGTCTGTGATTCCCAACCCCCAAAAACTACTGCCTTGCAGCCCACATTTAGGCTCCTTACATGCTGAGACAGAGGAAATTTTACTATATAACTGCTTTTGGTCATTCTTGGTTAGTTTAAGAGACTCCCTGCTTGTTACTGTGGTTATGGTGAATCCCAGGCACCTTATTCTCCCTGTGACATATATAGAATGGGTATTTCCCACTGCACAGTATGAATTCAGAACTGGGAGCCTAAAAGCATTGTGCAGTGAAACTTGGTATTGTCATATTGTCGAGGTGTCTGGAAGTTAAGACAGTAGCAGCTAGCCTGTAGGCACACAAATTTTGCTGGATTTATTCTGTAATCTGTGAAATGCTCAAACACCTGGAACAATGCCAAATAGCTAGTTGGTTCACTCTCTGCATCAAACAGGATAGTCAGGCTGAGAGATTTACTTCAAGGCAATCTGGGGGGAAAAAGGAACACTTCAAAGAAATATTAAATGAAAATGATATAATTAATTATATTATAATGGAATTAGACAACTTTGCATGCTGCTGAGATATGGGCATGAGTTTTCAGTATGATAGACAAGAAGACACGGTAATAGCCCTGATGATTAGGGGTTTTGTCCTTAGGGCATCCTGACCATCAAAGTCTCCTCAGTTACTCTACTGGGAGTACCACCTGTTTAACATCTCCCCTTTTCCCAATACACCTGTTTCTGGGTGAAGTGGAGGGTATTTTAAATTCAGAAAGACATCAAGGAAATTTCTAAGATGCTGTTTCTCTTTACTCCCTCCAGTTTGCTAAAAAGAGACATTCGGTTAGCAGGATCTTTGGCACAGCAGGGCCAAGGCTGCTAGGAGGGCACTCTCCACAAGAACCAGACTCTCAATATGAAGCATTCAAACCTCCACCCACTGCAGCCAGCATTTATTTGTATCTTGGTTGGAGAGCCAGGTTTCCATCCTGGCTTCAGCATGTAAAAGGAGTGAAGGTTCCTGAGGCTGAGGCTGTGAGACTGTGAAGCCTTGCAATCAGCTCCAGGTTTTCCAGGTTCAGCCTAACATTGTGTTGCTACAAGTGACATACCAAAGACATGGTAGCATAGGAGAGGCGGTCATAATAACGTTTTAGAAATGACAAGAAAGCTTGTTCAGAGCAAAAAAATGGCAGACTAAGGAAAAGGACAGAGCTGCCTTTTCTCTCTACCCCACGGCTGGCCTCATGCTCTGGTGTGTTTCCATGGAGGCTGTTGCTGTCACTACATGGCTCATGCTGGAGTGTCGCATTGGACGGGGGCCAGCTCAACAAGAAAAATAAAGTGAGTTTTTAAGAGGTAATGTGGTAAATGTTCTTCTCAGTCTGGCTACCAATATGTGCTGTCTAGCCTGAGGCGTGTAGCACATATGGGTGAAGCTACTTAAATTTGGTACTTTTAACTTCTCAAGTCACTTTTTTACAAAACCCAAGGAGAAAAATTTAGACTCATTGAGGAGGGCAGAAAAAAAGGTAAGGAAAGGCAAGGCTGAGTGATCTGATCCAAACAGACTGCCGCTGCCCATTTCTCAATTATTATTCCGGGGTTTACAGGCTTTTCTGCATACTGAGGGATTTTCCCCGCTGCTTAGGCACCAGCAGAGCAGGCAGCTGTTCGGAGCAGCAGACGGCCAGGATAGCAAAGCACCCTGGCCATGCTGATAGGGCCCAGGCAGGTGACAGCGTCCAGGGCAGCAGCAGATGCTGGCATTCAGGCCACCTGCCTGGGGCAGCTGTAATGGTAGCCCTGTTCTCCCACTCTTCCAGCAGCTGCTGGAGGAGGTAGCCTGGCTCCAGTTCCCCCTTTTGTCAAGGAAATTCAATTTTACCTCCACTGCTGAGCCTCAAATGAGCTCTGGCACTAAGTGCTCCAAAAAGAATTTGATTGACCCATTTGGGGAGGTTGTGATAGAGTAAATTTTAAAGCAAAATATAGGTGATGTCTGCTCTTCAGAAATCTGCACCTCTCTCACTTACGGTCCATCAAGAGACTTCAGCAGTCATTTTGCAGTGTGCCCCTGGGCTTCTGGGAGAGCAACTTCCTCCTCTTTTTCCCATCTGTTAGCTCAGTAGAGACAATAGGGCAGACTGGAGTTTCTTTCAGCTCATTCGATTTCTATGGTTAGCATTTGCCAAATACTCAACCATTTGTAAAAATCATGTCATCAGTTGTCATTAGAAAGAGAATTGATGACTGGTATTTACTGAGCTTTGCTGTCACTTAAATTTATTCTCTTCATTCAAAAAAAACAAAAATCCCACCAACAAGCCAGATATTAAGTAAGCAATTAGATAATACAATGCTTAGGTTTTTCAGCTGTTAGATTGATATCCAACAGCACAACTATGGTTAAAAATCTGTGAAATTCACTGTTTAAAGAAAACTATAACTCATTAAAAAAATAAATTAACTCATCCGAAATGTGGTATCTACAAAAGAGTCCACATGAAGCCTCTTAGTGCTTATGAGTCATCAACATTCCATATGCAGAAAGCATATGATCCAGAAATTATCATGACCATCAATATGTCCATGATGTTCAGATGCAAACCCAGGCATTTCAAGCCAACCTAATAAGAGAAGAATTGGAAAGAACCATTTTTTGTTTTCAGTCATGTATTAATAGAATAAGCTGAGGTGGAAGGGACTCATCAGTATCATCAAGTCCTGCTCCTGGCCATGCACAGAACCATCCCCAAGACTCACACCATCTGCCTGAGATGGTTGTCCAATGCTTCTTGAACTCAGACAGGTTTGGTGCTGTGATTATTTCCCTCGGAAGCCTGTTCCAGTGTTCAACCACCCTCTGGGTGAGAAACCCTCTCCTGATATCCAACCTAAACCTCCCTTCATTCACCTTCAGGCCATTTCCTAGAGTTCCATCACTGGTCATGAGAGTGAAGAGATTGATACTTGCCCCTCCTCTTCCCCTCACAAGGAAGTTGTAACTGCAATAAGGTCTCCCCTCAGCCTCCTCTTCTCTAAGCAGAACAGACCAAGTGACCTCAGACACTCCTCATACATCTTCCCCCCAAGGCCCTTCACCATCTTCATTGCATTCCTTTGGACACTTGCCAGTAACTTAACATATTTCATATGTTGTGGTGTCCAAAACCGCACACAATATTCAAGGTGAGGCCACACCAGTTCAGAGCAAGTTGGGACCATCCCCTCCCTTGACCAGCTGGTGATGCTTTGCCTGATGCCCTCCAAGACACGGTTGGTCCTCCTGGCTGCCAGGGCACTGCTGACTCATATTCAACTTGCAATCAGCCAGGACCTCCAGGTCCCTTTTCACAGTGTAATGGTTTGACTTAAAAACCACAGGGGAAGACAAAGAAAAAAATTAACTCTTTTCCTGGGCCCATATCCAGCTGGGAGGAGTAGCCAGGTTATCAAGGTTACCTCTGCCTGGGTTTTTCCCATCAGCCTCAGGGACCCCCAAGGGTGTGCTGGGAAGGGGCTGGGATTATAAATCTGCAGGACAGGGCACTCGCCCTCTCTCTTTCCCCTGGACTCTGGAGCTGAAGGCAGAGTGCCTCTACTCAGCACGGCCTTGAGGATTTCCCCCCCGGACTTTGCTGCCTGCTGTCTTTCCTCCACGGAGTTGCCTGAGGTCACAACTGCTTTTCATCTCCCCCAGCCTGAGAGGACCCCTTTTGGGAGGACTTCTTCACAGACACCACCGCCCCTGAAGGGACTGCCATCTTCTTTTCCACGGATATATTTTGGTTTTGGGTTTGTGTGTGCTGGCCTCTGGACCTCTCCTGTGTTCTTGGGAGGGGTGTCCTCTTCCCCTGGGCCTACGTCTTTTTTCCTTTCCCCACGGTGAGGGTGGGGGGTGGGGCCATCTTGCCCAGGGGGTATGGTGTAACCTCTGTCCTTTCCCCTCTTCCCTTCTCGAGTTACACGTGATCGGTGCAGGGGGGTGGGGGCCATCTTGTCCGGGGTAGGGTGTAACCTATATTCCCTTCCCCCTTCCCTTCTCAGGTTACAGTGTGTGTGTGTGTGTGTCTCTCAGAGGGAGTCCCGGCTGGCAACCACAGTGCCCTCTGCTGGCCATAATTGGGCAATTACACCCATTTATTCCCCCATATATCTACATTTTAATAAATTGCTGCCTTCCCTATCCATCTCTTGTCCACTGATAAACCTAATATTGTCCTAAACCAGGACACACAGTGCTGTGTCCCATTTCCAATCTGATTCTTATCCTTTTCCATTCTCAAGGCCAGGTAAATTTTTCCTGAATCCAAGCAATTCTGGTACTGGAAAAGCCAAGTTGCATGGCCTTGAAATCAAACAAAAAAATCTATCAACATGAATGCCTTAGTAAAACAGGAAACCATCTGTAAGACAGGACGGTAGATGGGAAAGGAGGGATGGTGTATGAATAAAAACCCCAACATCTAAGTGCTTATTTATTTGTAGGTTTATTCTGTTGTAATTTATGCAACAACTCCATGGAGAACAAAGAACTTTGCTAAGTTAAAACCAATTGGGAATATCCCCCATTATTTCTTGAAAATATTTGTTTTACTTAAAACCCGTCAAGGAAAGTGTAAAAGACTGAAATGATAATCCTTGCAAAGAAGACATCCCAGATGTTTTTGGCTGCCTACTAGGTGGAAAATCAGATCCATGCCCAGCTGAAAGTATTCCTTTGCTAACCTCATGGCAGAACACTTCTTAATGCCATGCACAACCCCCAGCCATTTCTGAAACATTTCTTCTAGCTTTGAAACTTCTCCTCCAGTCTTTAACTTGCAGAACTCTTCTGGAGCTTATGAAAGCAGTGTACAGGAAACAAATTAGATATTATCAGTAGTACAGAGACAGTGGAATACAAAATTACCAGGAGCCACTGAGAACACAACACAGTGGAAGTTACAGGGAAAATTGGTAAAGATTGTCGCATACTGTGTCTCTATTTTACCAAAAGAGATGTAGTAGCTTTAATGTTCTTATGAAAATACTGTTGGCCTGTCCTTATAAAGCAGTTTAAGAGCTCCTCCCCCCTTATTTTTTTTGTCTCCTAAGCAAACAAACGACACAGTATTTAATATATGGAGCTGAGATACTGGAATTGAACATAGACCTTAAAATTACATAAGAAATTTTATCAGGGTGATATTTAAGTTCATAAATTCAGCTACAGATTTTGAAATGAAAATCCAGAGCAACCTGTTCCATTTGTGGGCATTGTATTGACATGGTGTCCTAAGCCAGGAACGACTTGTCTCCTGTTGTTTTTTTTTCAAGAACATTAGCCAAACATTGGATGCAAAAATCAACACTTTCCCCAGAACATGTTCCTCGATTTCCTACTCCCTATTAACTTTTCCAGTGTTAGATTATTCTAAATAAGGAACTGTTCCTCCTGTTCCTCTATCTCATAAGTAAAATCATAACCTTTCAAGGGCTCCTGCTAAAAGAAGGCAAGATTAAAATTAAAAAAACCCCACATGATTTCCATCGAAGGTTATAGAAAAGGCACAGAGCTTTCGGATCAAGGGTGTGAAGCATTAATATTGTGTGGCCCCAGTTTCCTAGAATAAGTGTCTTGGCAACATTGCTAATCTAAATCTGGCAAATTGAATATTTTGATCTCTGTCCCTGGAGAAAAACACGCACCTATTAATTATATCAGATCATAATTTTCCTCTCTTGTGCAGTGTAACTGAAGTATTCTGCATTGTATACCTTATTGTATTACAGAGGTTGCATTGTGTATGCTAACCAGTGCCATTTATGCACCGAACTAGGTAGTGTTTTTTGCGGGGGGTTAAAGGAGACTGGTCTGAAGGGTAGATTTCCCGATAGTCTGTTGAAGAACAAACAACTGGTTTATACGAAGTACAAAAAAAGTTAAAAGTACTGTGTCCAAAAGCTCCGATGTTCATAGTCAAGGAATGGTACTGCTGGTGTTTGAGCGAGTCCTATGAAATACAACGGTGATACTTGTTAGTCCTACTTCCACATTTTAGACTGATGAGTTTGGTTAATGGCTACCTAGAAGTTGACTATAAAGCTCAACATTTGATGCAAAGTGCCATGCATATTAAAACACTTTGTAAGTAGATTCAAAGAAATAGAAGCTGATGTCCCTGCCCAAAAAAGTCTGTACCCTTGTGCTTGATGCCTGTTACCAGATAAAGGGACAAGGTCCACATATTCATGTTGAGCTTAACACCAGTTTGAATGGAGTAAGAGTGGAGGAAGCACTTGGCAGATGATCACAAACTGGATTGCAAGACAGCAACCACACCTGAAAGGTTGCATCTGCTGATGTGATCAATTCCTTGGCAAAGAAAACCTGTCTATTTGCCTATATCCAAAAGGGAAGGCTTGTGAATGGAATTAGTAATACAATCCCTCAGCTGCAGGTATTTGAATTGATTATCTGTCAACCCAAAGGTTTCTCTAAGTTTAGCAAATGAACACAATCTGTCTTCTAAAATGCATCATGTAATTTGTTAAAGCTTTTGTCTAACCATGCATCCCAAATAAAAATTCATTTAGGTAAGGTTGATTTTTTTTGTTCGTTTATTTGAGTTAAAAAATTGAATGCAATCTAAAATTCAGTAGGTAACTAAAATGATTTTTTTTTCTTTTAACTGGTGTTAATTTAAATGACAAAATCTCTTAATATTCAACACATCACTGATTTATTTCAGATGTATTTTTATGTGTTTCAGGCACACATTGTTAAAATATGCTATTGATTTTATGTTTTATTTTGTTCTGAGATTCCAGTGTGCTCTCTGTTGATGATGCCATTCCTCATTTTGAAAAACGATTGATTATTAATAAATTTAAGAAAAAACACTTTAAAACATGCTTAAGTTAAAGGTAGAAGTTGCTAAATTGCTTTGAAGAGTATTATTTATTTGCACATGAATTAGTATCTAAGACAAATAAGGCAATGGATATTGGGGAAGAAAGGTGAAGAAAATTCTGTATCAATGGAAAACAAATTCAGTGGAAGTGAGAGGCTGAAGAACGTTAAGGGGAGCTTTTATAATACCTTGGTTTTGGTAAGTTTTAAGAAACTCTACTGGAGAAGAACAGCTACAGAAGACTGGAAAGAACCCTCTGATTTTGAAAGTGGTGGGACTCAATAAAAGTGAATTAGTAGTACTGCTCGGTAGGCAATGTGGCAGAAGTGGGAAAAGACTACAGAAAAAGTCTAAAGTCACATATAAACGCACTTGTCGAGCTTGTGAAAAAGTAAGTAAGCAAAAATGGTCAGTAGGCCAATTTGTTCTCATGGTTTCTGAAAGTACGATTTTCTAATTTTAGAATAGTATATGGCAATATACTACCGACATTCATGTTTCAAAATTTAGGACTATTGTTTCTGAAAAAATGCCATACTGAAAACTTGCATTGATTAACATGAAATATGACTAAAGTTCCTTCTTTCAAGAGAAAAAAGTGTGCTTTCTAAATCTTGAGAAATACTAAACGTTTTCAAAGTATTTCTGTTTTAAAATGTAAGCCAAAACATTTTTTAAATAGATGATGCATATGCAGCTTTGTTAAACTAGATGAGACTGGAAACAGAAGGGTCAGGTGTATGGAGTGAGCCAAGATGTTGATTTAGTAGGACAGGTTTTCCATAGAAACATGTGATAGAGAAATACATTTCTCTATAAATCTGTGATATATATCAAATACTAATGTGTAATATCCCTACTTCTGTATCAATTTATTGATATATAATCACGTACTACATTTCTCCTGTGAATGTAGCTACAGATTTTTTTGCTTTAGATACTTCCCTGCGAATTCATGCATATGGCTAATAGTTCTTAGTAGCAGGCAACAGACCACGTAAACAGCCAACACAGCACATAATGAAGCTCACGGAGAACAAATTTTATCATTCACTGTCAGTCAGCCATCCTCTTTTCTAGATGATTTCCTTAGATAGATTAGATAAATGAATAAAATATTTCTAAGTAGGACAAAATAAATATTGATGTTTTAAAATATTTTATCTGAAATTCAATGGAAATGAGCTTTGTCTTTTTCTCAGGGCACAGCAATGTGTGTAACATGAGGTTTCTCTGTTATGCACCTTATCACACTGCCTACATGCAATCTTCTTCCCGCTATCACTATTCATTTTTCATGTGCCAAATATTCATTAATCCTTTAACCTTGGTATGTAGAAACCAGTTTTTCTCTGCAGAACACTTAGTGCTCCCTGTTCCAAGTGGTTAAGAAGGATGAATGTTGTTAATACTTGTGTTTTTATTGATAAATCTGAATATAAGATATGCATTTGTCCAGGGAATGTTTCCAGCTGTCTTCCACAGAAGCCTGCTTCCTATGGGATTTCATATTTTATCTTTTAAAACAAGTGTTACAACGTTAACTTTTGACTTGGGTAAATTCTAATGAATCACATATGTAACTTACAGTGAGTAACTGAAACTGGTTCTGTATCGAAAGTACTGGTATAACGAAATACATTGCTCGGGTCATTAGATTAACTATATGCTCACTTTTCTCCAAAGGAAATGATTACACTAGAGGCAACACTGCAATAGCAAATCATGCCTAATCCCCTTTATAGCTTGAGTAGGCATATATTTCTGTTTATAGCCATTTTAACAGTTCTTATTTACTATTCTGCCTCTTTTTTTAACCTTGTGGAAACAGAGGTAAGATGCGGGGACAAATAGTGAGGGGTTATGTTACCCAAACCATTTATGCCAAAAAGCAGCAGAGGACCATTATAGAGAGAACACGTGAAGCGATGTGTAGATATATTTCCAGCAGCTGGCACGAAATCCTCTACGGGAACAAACATTGGTTCTGATTCTTCTAGCTTCCTCAGCAAATATTGTGTTGAGCAGCAAATATTAGTTTGTATTTACTGAAAGCATTTTAGCAGTAATTATTTACCTGTGCTCAGCCTGGCTTTCTGTATAAATACACAAGCTGTATGGGCATTTACAAACACCCTCACACAACAGGCCAACCCCCTCGACAAGGGATCCATTCCTCTTTTTGATTTTTATTTATCAAATTGTTGTTACGACTGGGACCCTCAGAAACTGTTGAGCTGAGCTGGAGGAGAACGAGGGGTGGGAGTCATAAAGAACTTGCCGTTTTTTATCTTTGACCATGGCTTTTGCCGGGATCCAGCACAGCACCTTGATTATTCACAAAGCTATTAAGCTTCTTTAAAGTTAATCGCACCCCGAACATTGCCCAGAAACCATGTGAGCAGGCAGGGCTGGTCAAAGCTCACCTGTATTCTGGGCACACGGCTTTTACTTCGCGCAACATGAACCACAGGGGAGGAGGCAGAAAACAGCCGCATCAGCTTTACGTTAACAAAAGACTCTCCAAGGCAAGGGAATCCCTAGGTAACCTGTCAGGCCAGCTTAATAGCTTCAACACTGCTCAGGCATGGACCAGGATCTTTCCATCAAAATATTTCACTATGTAAACACATACGTGTAAGAATGCTTTTGAAAAGAAGTAGATTTGTTTCTTAAAGTTTAATGCTAACTCTTTCTTAGTTTTGTTTCCAAAGGTTTTTAAAGTTCTTTTAAAACAAACTTTTAAGGTTATGGAACCCGTTTGTCTGTATAGTCATTAAAACCTTTACGACCCAGTATCTACAGCCCTTTCTCGTGAAAAAAGGAAGTTCTCAGTTTGCAGAGGCGCGACTCAGGTTAACAAGCGCTGACCAAAAAAACCCAAATAAACCAAAACCCAAAAAACCGCCTCGCATACTTCTCAAGAGCTGCAGTCTGCGAAGGAAACAAAACAAAAAGAAGAGAAAGGTTTGCGGCGCTCAGCCCCAGGTACCTTGCCCCCATCGGCCCGTGTGTTGTCCTCCCCGGGACACCCCTCAGTGTCGCGACCACCTCGTCACCTTCGGGCCCCCCTTCAACGCAGCTATCCCCGTTTCGTCCCTCCGGGGTCCCCTTCAGCTCTCACATCTCCTTGTGCCCCTCGAGCGTTCCCTCAGCGGCCCGACTACCCCCCACCTCTCCCGGCTCTCGCACAGCCCCGCACCCCGCTGACCCTCCCCCGCCCCCGTTA
>VYZS01053570.1:27986-45632 GCA_013400695.1 Neodrepanis coruscans | reverse complement strand
ATGAAAGCAGAGGATGCACCTGCTGTCCCCTCCATCTGACTTCTTACACATGCACACTCCCAGTAAAGCTCCTGATCCTTGTCCAGAGACAGCTCTGACACTCACTTAAGTGCACAGGCTCAGCTCACTAAAATGGAAGAAAATTAAACCTGACAGGAAAAGTAAGTTGCATTCTTTCAGCCTGCTTTGCAAATGGAACCAGATTTATTTTTATTTTTTCTTTTGCAAGCAGAGAAGTATCAATCAGCAGCAGGTGTGCAAAGAGCATTTCATCACTAGGAGCAAGACGAGGGGAAGTGGGAAAGACAAGACCTGCCTTTTCAGCAGCAACAAGCTACTAATTTGGGTTATCATATCATGATGTCATGCCTTTGACTGCAGCTATGAGAACAGAATTGGAAAGTAATTTGTGAAATACAAAAGAACAGCATTAGCCTGTACAGAAACATAAGAACACAGGAAGATAAGCTAATATTGGCATCTAATTAACCCAGTAATTTCAGAAATAGAAATTTGGTTTCAACCAATCATAATAAAGTTTTTAAAAAAGTCACGCAAAAACCACCAACCAGTGTGAAGAACAATTGAACAATTGAACAATGAAAAGTTTTCAAAAGCATTCAGTCGAAAACTACAAAGCTAAGATATCCAGCACTTACATAATGTCCTCATGTAAGAGCATTTGGTACTCTGACCAGCAGATAATCACTGCCATGAAGAGACAAGAAAATACTTAGTTCTCATGAGAGATTAAATAACACTTTTTTCAAACACAGTAATTCCAAATGAGGACAAAAAGCCCCAGGATGTCAGCTGCTTACTGACATCAGAGGCTCTGAGCAGATCTGTTTAACAATTTCACTCCTGTGAATTTACCTCTCCACACTCAAAGTCAAAACACATTGGCTTCCATTCATATGAATCCTTCTCTAATCCCAAGAAACTAAGGCTATGGATAATTTGATGTCACGCCAGCAGTTCTGAACACAAGCATCTTCTATTTCTTCAAAATTACATTCACTGAATCATTTTCCACTGCTGCCTCTGTTTCCTTCTTTCACTTGCAGAGATCATGCTTTAGTCTCCCATTTTGCTTCAGCCACTGCTTTTCCTGACAGCCCACAAACAGCCAAAGCACTCCTTCTCTAGAAACAGCAATGGTTCCACATCTTTTCCATTCAGCACAGTGAACACAAGTGGGTCACAACACAACCACCACCAAATCCNACGAGGGGAAGTGGGAAAGACAAGACCTGCCTTTTCAGCAGCAACAAGCTACTAATTTGGGTTATCATATCATGATGTCATGCCTTTGACTGCAGCTATGAGAACAGAATTGGAAAGTAATTTGTGAAATACAAAAGAACAGCATTAGCCTGTACAGAAACATAAGAACACAGGAAGATAAGCTAATATTGGCATCTAATTAACCCAGTAATTTCAGAAATAGAAATTTGGTTTCAACCAATCATAATAAAGTTTTTAAAAAAGTCACGCAAAAACCACCAACCAGTGTGAAGAACAATTGAACAATTGAACAATGAAAAGTTTTCAAAAGCATTCAGTCGAAAACTACAAAGCTAAGATATCCAGCACTTACATAATGTCCTCATGTAAGAGCATTTGGTACTCTGACCAGCAGATAATCACTGCCATGAAGAGACAAGAAAATACTTAGTTCTCATGAGAGATTAAATAACACTTTTTTCAAACACAGTAATTCCAAATGAGGACAAAAAGCCCCAGGATGTCAGCTGCTTACTGACATCAGAGGCTCTGAGCAGATCTGTTTAACAATTTCACTCCTGTGAATTTACCTCTCCACACTCAAAGTCAAAACACATTGGCTTCCATTCATATGAATCCTTCTCTAATCCCAAGAAACTAAGGCTATGGATAATTTGATGTCACGCCAGCAGTTCTGAACACAAGCATCTTCTATTTCTTCAAAATTACATTCACTGAATCATTTTCCACTGCTGCCTCTGTTTCCTTCTTTCACTTGCAGAGATCATGCTTTAGTCTCCCATTTTGCTTCAGCCACTGCTTTTCCTGACAGCCCACAAACAGCCAAAGCACTCCTTCTCTAGAAACATCTTTTCCATTCAGCACAGTGAACACAAGTGGGTCACAACACAACCACCACCAAATCCAGAAGAGTTTGAAATACTGAACCAGCGGTGAAAAATCTGCATAATCTATTCTGGACCCTCCAAAGCCTGTGAGACTCAAGCTCTAAATAGCATTGCAGTTAATCAGTAAGAACAGAAGTTGCCACTTTATTTTACCCATGCAACATCAGTTTAAGCTGTACTTGTTAACTTCTTAATGCAAAGAAATTATCTCGAAGAGCCTTGAATATATTCAGGGTGAGATACAAGTAACTTTTCTTCCTTTCTTTACTTATTGGTCCACTAACTTAGAGACCAGAAAAAACACTTATCTTTATAAGAAACATTTTACATTTTGTAACTAATAATTTTCTGGGTTTTATACCTGAGAAAAACTCTCATTCTAAATATATCTGTTCAACAATCTTTTGCCACATTTAAACGGGGATAAATCCTTTTACAGTATTATGCAATTAACATATTTAGTCACAATTACTTCTGCAAGTAACCACTTAAGGCACTAAATCCCAACAGAGGACATTAAAAGGGACATCTTCCCAAGGTAAAATGGATTTCCCTGAACAACCTTAGCATTATTAGACTTAAGGGAGACATTAAGCTTGTAAGACTAAAAACAGTTTCTTTTAACCCTTACAAGTGCAGAGATACATCTCTCAAACGTTTATTCTGTATCGAATTTAATGGTGGAAGGCTGTAAATACCTGTTCCTGGCAATCAACCTGCTCAAATACTAGTAAACGCGCATTTAAGTGAATACTCTGCCTGACTTCACCCAAGACTCTCAGTTTCACCATGAAAAGTTCAATTGCTTTCACAATGTCTTAAAATACATATTTCTGTGTGAATTAATAAAGAAGGCACAGCAAAAAAAAAGAGGCAGAGAGGCAGCACATCTAGCAACCAACCATCCTCATCAAGTGTACATAAGGTTTTACAGTTCCCAGAAAACGATGGGTTGGCCCTTTGAACAGGATAAGCTGTGTGCTGGGCACTCATGTACATCAGGTAGCAGCCAACTTTTATAACAAAAATGTCACTGATTCATGGTTCTGATCACACATAGTGCTAAGGATAGATGATGCTGCTGGATTTCCCACATTTTAGACTAAGACCTCAATACCTTGTAACGTCAAAAGGTCCGTCCCTAGTCCTTTCTAAAGATGGCAAAAAGAGCTTTAGAAGTTTATGTCTTAAATAGCAACAAACCCTCAGAGTGTACATGTGGACCATTATTATCTGTGACATCAACAGAACCATGAGCAAAGGGTCCTCCTCATTATATCATGGCCCCTGGTAACCTGTGCAGTATCCTTCTGTCCCAATTATTACTCCAAAAATATTGGACTGTTTAACCTCTGCAACAAACTCTACTACTGTTAGGAAAAATACTATTTTAGAGTAAAGCCTAATACTCCCAAGTATGAGTACTAGACTTCAGGGACATTAAAAGCTTGATATTTTAAAGTAAAAAGTCACAAATGAGCTGTTTCTTTAGATTTTTCAAGTATAAACAATTTCACAAAGTAAAATCCGCCAGAAGCTTCTCTGGCAGCCAGCACACAGCTTTCAACAGCAGAAATGTTGAACATGAGTATTTATTTTTTCAACTGAAAGTTTAATAGTTGGTGCCATTTAAGGAGAAGAAAGTAGCAGTTAAGTACAGCATATTTATTAAATATTAACAGCACAACAAAAGTCATGTTGTCAAGCAAACTACTCTCTTTGTAGTTTTTCCAGCCAATCATCAGGCATAGAGCCTTATGTTGTTTCCTTTCAGGTTTTGAAACACTGACTCATGGAAATATCAGCACTGCACACTTCCTCAAAGTGGCAATCTTATAGGAAGTGTTTGTTTAGTCTTACATGACACATTGTTTTGTTTATGTATAAGGGATTCCGGTAAAAATAATTTTCAATTAAGGAAAAAAAGACAAAAGCACAAGCATTTCAGTTATGGGAAGCCAAAATAAATCCGTCTTAAGTAGACATTTGAACAGCACATTCATTAGCACAAGTACTACTTTTTTCTTTCTACTGTACATTACTTCCTTGCAAGAGCCATGAGCAGAAGTAGCCAGGCACTGAGTTCTTCCAATTCAGCCAAACACAAAAGAAACTGTACAAGAGGCAACACCATAACAACTCCTCTTACACTACCCACACTGACAGAGTTGATATTGTTGTTCCACAACTTCAGTATCTCAATGAGACACCTTTTGGAAGTTGCGCACCTTCAGTGCAACTGAATGAGGCAAACATGAGTTCCTAAGAAGCTCAATGTTTCACATTTTCAAAAGATAATACAGATGGTTCAAGCCAAATTCAAGCATGATTACCAACAACACTCCTCAGAAGAGGGGAGCATTTAGGAGATCCAGGATATAATTATCCATCTAGCTAAATATGACTGACTCTATGCAACCCATCAGTCTCAAAAGAACAAGTCACATCAGCAGCAGAAAATGCCTGTATTTACCTGCAACTTCTTGGAAATACAGGACAAGCCAGCCACAGCAATACATTATATCAGGACATTCAAACATCTCCAGGCTACAGATGCTTTGCACAGCCAAAAGCCTCCCAACTGCATCAGCCTCGTCCATCAAGACAGGCTCACCAACATGGGTGTCCCACTCCATGTCTGTACTGATTCCTCAATGCATCAAGCCTACATTTCATCTGATTTACACCAAGACACGCCTGTATATCAGTGTCTCCACTCGTGATTTGTCCATCAAAGGCACTACAGAGAAGGAAACATCAGATTAAGCACAGAATATTTTAAAGTTAGAGATCATTCAGAGCTTGGCCGTGAAACAAGCTCACAAAAAACAGAACTGACCACTTCTACAGCATAATAAATCACAGCAAATCAAGATGGGAAATGACTTATTCCTTTGTACTCAAATAACCTGCTCCTTAACCCATTAAAAGATTGAAAGACTCCTGTCACTAAAAACGAGAGAAATCTACAAGATATCAGTGAATGGGAAATGCTAAAAGACTCTGGGGAATAGCTGACATAAGTACTGTCCATCCAGTGTCCATCATCTTTTCAGTGGAGCCCAGCAACAAGATGAGGAGCGATGGTCATCAAACAAAAGAATTTCCACCTCAACATGAGAAAGACCCTCTTTGAGATGGCAAAGCACTGGAACAGGCTGCCCAGGGAGATTGTGAAGCCCCCTCTCTGAAGACCTTCAAAACCCACCTGGATGCCTTCCTGCATAACCTGCTCTAGGTGACCCTGCCTTGGCAGAGGGGTTGGACTGGATGATCTCCAGAGATCTCCCTTCCAAACTTAATTATTCTGTGATCTCCCATCAGATCCACTCACTGGATTTTTTTGCCTGCAAGCCTCCATATACAGTTTCTCAAAGATTAGGGTTGCTTTACGAGGCCTGTTATATCACAAATATTCCCTCAACCCATCAGAGCAATCCTGTCACTTCCTATTTTTCTGACAAATTTCACAAGAGACAGTCCGCTACAAAAACATGTTTAACTTTCGAACTCGAATCCCAGAAACTCGCGCTCCAGACACAAAGCTCGTGCGCGTCCCTTCCCCGGACACTTCCCATGGACAGATGCCGGAGCCCATCACCGCCCCCTGCCGCACCGCCGAGGAACTCCCGGGCGCAGCGCCCATCCACAAAGCGCCAGGCATTATCCTGCGGTTCCTCCAGGAAAGACCTCCTGCTCACAAGGCAGAAGGGAAGCGCCGGGGATGCACGCGGTTTTCCCTACTCGCTATCCACGCCAAAAAGCAGCGGGGATCCTTGCTGCAGCACTACAGTAATCAAACGCTTAGCTCTGAAGAGGGCCCCGACAACTGAAGGCAGCAACAGGATTAATTTGAGTCTGCAATTTAATGAGATTAATCTCAAGACTTTTGCTGCTGTTATTATCTTCCATCTCTTCTACAAATCAAAGAAATTCCCACACTCTCGTGACTTCAATCACTTAGGTATAATATCATTGCTGTCATCTTCTCAAAAAAAGGAAAAAATAAACCTAACCAAACACCCTACTTAAGAATCATCATATAAGTACAATGTGTTCTTAGTGCTTTTACTAAAAAACACCAGATAGGAACAACTTGCAGTAGCATCGTTTGCATGTGTCTGGATTTCTCCCTTGGGAAAAGACTTTTTTTACCACCCTTCTTTTTGAAAAGAGACAGAGAACAAGTCTCCAACCATACTTTGCAGTCTTACTGAGTCTATTTTCCGGATGTATAAAAGCACATAGAACGAATACATAAAATTTTATCATATAAACTAAAAATTAACTCTTAGAATCTACTATCACTAAACTACCTGCTGACAATTACCGAGGAAACGATACTAGCAATGGTCTCTTTGAAATGCTAATGCCACTGTCCAATAATGGGTTTCCTATATAATCTCAGGTTTCAGTTTTATCTAACACGACAACCGGTGACTGCAAATTTTGCTTTCGAACGCACGGATATGCAAGGGGAGATCTTTCAAGGGCTTTATTAGGAAGCCACAAGCCCTCGGTACCCACCGCTGCGAGCCCGGCGCTGAATTTCGCCACTTCCCCCGGAGCTCGCAGCCCCCACACGCCATCCCGGGGAGGAGAACCGCTCCCTCTGCATAAGGGACTGATTGTTTTACGGAAACGAGGGATTTCCCTCCCAGCCGGCACACTCCGAACTCGACCAGGGAGAGTTTAATCCACTCGCTGACATCTGTCGCTTACTTTCTAATAATGTGGTTTGGAACTCGATCAAGAGCAAGAAAGAGGAGCGATTCTCCTAGTGCGAGTCGGAGGAAGCCGGGAGGGAGCGGCAGCAGCCTCTGCCCGTGCCCCTCGCCGAGGGAAGGGGCTGAGGCACCGGCTCCTGCCCACAGCCGCTTTTGGGCCGGTTTGGCACCCGCTTTGCCACTGACACACAGTGCTGAGACTCAGTGACTGCCTTCAAACTTTTAGTGCGTAGCTTAGCAACGNGGCGGGGCGGCCACCGCGGCGCTCATTGGTCCGCTGCCCACAGGGGCGGAGGGAGCCGCCGCGCGCGGCCACAGCGGGAGCGCGGCCGGAGGGGCGGCGCTGCGACCGCGGGTACGAGCGCTCCGGGATGCAGGGATTCCCTGCTCCAGGGATCCGAGCGCCTCGGTGCTCCAGGAATCCGGTGCTCCAGTGATCGGAGCNTCCACTCGCTGACATCTGTCGCTTACTTTCTAATAATGTGGTTTGGAACTCGATCAAGAGCAAGAAAGAGGAGCGATTCTCCTAGTGCGAGTCGGAGGAAGCCGGGAGGGAGCGGCAGCAGCCTCTGCCCGTGCCCCTCGCCGAGGGAAGGGGCTGAGGCACCGGCTCCTGCCCACAGCCGCTTTTGGGCCGGTTTGGCACCCGCTTTGCCACTGACACACAGTGCTGAGACTCAGTGACTGCCTTCAAACTTTTAGTGCGTAGCTTAGCAACGAAAAGGAAAAAAAATTAAGAAAAAAAAACCAAACGCGAAATCCACCGAACACCCTGCACCGCCCGCACTCCCGCTGGTGCCGCTCTCCATCCGGACGCCCGGCACTGCCAGCCCAGCACCGCCCGCCCCGCACAGCCCCCCCGGGCCGGGGCACCGCCCGCCCCGCAGCGCTTCCCCGGGCGGGACACGGGGCAGCGCCAAGGAGCTCCCAGCGCCGCCGCCTCGCCGCGCTCCGCTCCAGCGGGGACTCCCCGCGCCCTCACCGATTTTAATCCTGACGCTCTGGAAGACCCGCAGCCCCTCTTCCTCCACNGTGCTCCAGTGATCGGAGCGCTCCGGAGCTCCGGGTATCTGGTGTTTCAGGGCTCCGAGCGCTCCGGGGATCTGGTACTCCAGGGATCCGAGCGTTCCGGGCCTCCCCGGCCCCCGCAACCCCCCGCCCCGCCGGGACTCCCGAGGGGTCAATGCGGGGAGCCCCAGGGCTGACTAACTCCATGGCCCCTCTCCAATGCCGGCCCGGACCAACCGTCGGGAGCAGCCTTTGGAGACATGGCTAAAGAGAGGGAGGGAGGGACGTCTAAGTTTTCTTTCTCACAGAGCCGTAAAAAGAGGGCACTATCGATGCCCTGGGTTGAAAGCCATTCATTAGCGGGAAAAAGAAGTCCCGTGTTAAGTAGACAAAGGCGTTTGGGCGCTGGGAGGAGGCCAGCCTGTCTCCTGGCTCCATTTGATCAGCGGCAAAGCTGGCTCTACCTGATTGCACGGGAAGAGCAGCGAATTCAGATTTCACACTTACATGATTACACATTAAGCTGCAAAAAACAGGACCTGTGTCAATGTTCAATGCCAAACTTTGGGTCTTGTAAAGTCAGTAATCGAAATACTCCTTCCCTAATGATCTGGCAATAGCCGAGCAAAAAGTTCAGTAGAGGTCTACAAATTACATTATTTCAAAAAGTAAAAAATGAAATTACCTTTGGTGCAGTCAAAACTCCCTGTAGGAAACTTGGAACATACCTATGCAGAACAGCCAGGACACGTGACAGTCCAGCGTATCCGAGAAGTACAACAAAAAGCCCTTTCTCAAACATTCAGACAACAACAACAAAAGTGAGATACTGAATTAAAGAAGGGCAAATGAAAACTTGTGAAGGAGCTACAATGGCAGCTTATAGGAAAGACTGAGGCATCTGGGTTTTCCCACACAGGTATGAGCCTAAATCTGAAGGAAACTGGCAAGCTCACAGCCAAAAAAAAAGGAAGCAGTGAGTTATCTGAAGAAGCTGCCCGACTTACTGTCTGCATAACCTAGTGATAGGTAATTTAATAAAAATGCTTTTATAGCACAGGACCCCAAACAGATTTTATACAATACAGGCTTCCATTTATCCATGGCATAATTCCCTCTTCCTCACTGCAATATGCCTAATGTTCTCCACAACCTCAGTATCCCCATTCCACCATGTGTCTTCTTCTATAATGCTCCCAGCTCACCACAATACTTCAACACCTTTGCCTGCTGGTCCTTTGCATCCCTCATGATACCTTCAGTGCTCTCTGCCCTAATAATCTTTAGCATTTTCTTCACCATAACCCAAATTCCATCTGTCACGATACTTCTGACTTCCCTATTTTTGTCTCACCTTCCAGCTGGACAAGAAGCAACACAAGCAGCAGGCTGAACAGAAACTAAAAGAATGCTGACCAGAGATCACATTTTAGGAAGGACATTAAGAAGGACATTTAAGAGGCCAACCTGTTGCCTCTCAGATGCTGGATGTGACAAACAGTTTTGGAATATACATGTTGTACAGGTCTGTTTTAACACTCTGTACATGCTCATGAATAAAAAAGGATATACAAAGTCTGTTGCGTTTGCTCCTTCACCAGACATGCACACACCTTGCACATATTTGTGTAAAATAAATACCAAGCCCACTAAGCCATCTCACTGAAGAAAAATGGCAAGCAACTGCTACATGCACTGTTGTATGGAAAAAGAAACAAAGAATTACAGTTAAAAGCAAGTTGATAATGTTCAACTGTTAGCAAAGGTAAATGTATCCTATGCTCAGGATCCCTATAAATCTTCCTCAAAAGCATCAGGGAAAAACCTGCTTCCATGCTCTAAAGAGTATAGATAGCTCAGATAAAATACTTTATTTCTCTGTTTGCCTTTGATACATAAGGTCTTCAGTTGACCTCATTTCCCTCTCTGAAGCTTTTCTCATCTACAGAAAGTTGACCCCAAAATAGTCATTAAAAAAACAAAATCAATATATCAATTCTCTTCCCAGCATTTGCTGCTGTAAATGTTGTTCTCAGCAGATACTGAACAGACTATCCTTCCCAATTAACTGTTGTGTTCTTCTTGGACAGTCATGGCATTTCTATCTATCTCCTTCATGTCCAGGAAATGAAAGGAAGCATCTACCTATAATCCAGCCATTATAAATTCACAAAACCAGGCTATACATAAATTCCCCACCCCTTTATGTGCACCCAAATTTGCAGTCAAAGGCCACCACTTTAAATGTAATCTCATTTGACCCAGCATAAATTCACCTTGTAATCTAAGGTGATGGTTGTCTCCCACACCCTAACATCAGGTGTTGCTTGCAACTTCTCCTTGTGCTAGCACTGGTGCTCAGCACTGGTGTGTGATGTACCATATTTGTTGGTTAACAAAAAAAATACACTGTCATGACTTCCATTTGTATATTATGAAAAACAAGAAGCCTATAAGCCATGACACCTAGAAATTCTTTACAAAGGATGGGAAGAAACTTCATGAGAAAGCATCCCAATCAAAAGGTGTGGTTAGGGCACTGGGGCACTCTGGGACACTTTAGGAATGCACCCTTGCCCTGAGCTGTTTTTCAGGATGGCCTAGCTTTGCCGAGGGCATGGATATGTCCAGGAAAGCTGTGGCAAAATTCAGCTATAAACCCAGCCTTTCCTTTAAAACATAGTCAAGTGCTACCAATTTCCACAGTTCAGCATAAAAGAAACTCCCAAGATGCCAACAGACTCAATGAGCATATATTGGAACAAACAAACATTTAAAACAAGACACCAAAACAGCAAAAAAATTAGACATTAAAAAAAATACAGCAAGGGAATAAAAATGGAAAAAGCTGACACCTTCTGAGACTCCTCTACAGAAAAAAAATTAAGATTCCTCACACAAATATGGTTGCTTGCAGATCTTAGTGCTGTCCAGCTACTTTTCTGGTTTCCCAACAGATCTTCTCTGCTGAAGCTCTCTGACAATGCTTTTGTGTATTAGCGTGCTAATTTATTTTCTGTCAGATCTTATTTTCTTGACATAAGGCGGAAAGCTTGTTGCTTCCTCTGTAATAAACATCTGTCTCCAAATCTACATGTCATACAGTCCAACAATGTAAATGCAAGCACTGTTTCAAAAATCACATGAATATGTATTTTTAAAGATGTTAAACACAGTGTAAGAAACAGCCAAAGAATGTGTTTTGCTTTTTCTGTTTCTCTGTTGTTGAAATGAAACCTCAGCGGCAACACATCACATGCATATGTGCATATTACAGATAACATGTGCAGGCAATGTGAGGTTTGCAGCTGCGAGCAGTCTGATCAAAAAAATCCAGGCAAAGCGAAATACTGCCTTATAAGATAGGGATGAGTCTGTTAGTGACAATGTCTTTCCCAGCTTTCTTCATCCAGGCCATATGGGTTTATATTATCAGCTCTTCAGAGGATTCTTGGACCTAAATTAGACTACAAAGAAGGTCATTTTCTGTGACTCATTTGTGCCAAGCAAGGAAATCATTTCCTCTCTTGATCTACATGACAGCTTTCTCTTGGGAGGAAACAGAGTATAAGAAGCTTTCTAATCTCCTTTTGCATTATGCAAGAAACTAACAAAATATGAACCTTCTATCCCCAGGGTAGCACAAAGCTGCTACCTATAGTAATGTGAAGGAACAAAGACAGATTTAAGACAAATCTAAGGAAATATCACTGTAATAAAAAGCAAGACAATGATATGATGACTGAGAAAGATATTGTAATTGAATTTTAGGAAGATATAGACAGTTTTAACTAATGATACCTGTACCGGGCCTAAGGGCAGCTACCATCCATACAGAGATGCTGAAAAGTATGACTATTCTATGTCAGCTGGGGTGACCCAATAAACATTTGTCCCTGGCAAAGTGAGTAAAGAAGCAAAGGTGTCTTTGTTAGTGCTTTTGCATTCTATTCCCTGACTGAGTGATAAATTGAGCCCCTGCAGTGGTACTTTTCACAGTAAAATAGTAAAAGTAGTCAGGTATTTTTGCTCCTAAAGTCCTAGAATGAACCAACTGGTCAGAAGAAGGTTGCAGGCCTTCCTTCAGTCTCCATGCATAGTAAGGTGTGGCAGAAATATACTATGCAAGTAGGAAATTAAAATTGAGTCTGTGATTACTTGCATCTCCAAAGGCTAAGAGTTTGCATCTGATGTAGCTAGAAAGGAATGAAGAAACAATAATGAATTAACTTGTATGATTAGTCTGGCAGAAAAACACTCTTGCCATTACCTTCAAATGAAAGAAGGAAAGAAAGAGAATAATGACAAAAGGCCTTTAATTAGCAAAATGTGAGCAACAGTGACAAGAAATCAGATTTCACAATAATACAGAAGTGATAAAGTTTAATTGAAGGAGAGACGTGGGAAAGAGCAGACATTACTGAGATGGCTCTTACTGAATTCTGTGTGTGTACCAGTATATATGCATGTATGGTACACTCACACACTGGATAAAAATAGATCTATGCATCAGAATCAGGAAAACTGAGGACTGCTTTGCAGTTATTACACTCAAAGAAAGCAAAGATGTCCACTGTGACCTCTGAGTAGAGGAAGAAAAGCATATCTACCTGTTTTTCTTACTACTTGCCTTTTCAAAAAAATCCTACATTTTCACTGCTTGTTGCTGGAACACTGGGCCAGGAAGAGGCCAAAAGGGGGAAAAGAAAAAATAGCTTTAATTACAGGAAAATGGGGCCAGTGAGAACTGGTTGTTACAATAGCCAAGACAATACAATTAATTTTCATGTTATATGTTTTTGGGAGGGAAGGAGGTTCATTTTTATAAAAAACACTTTGCTCTTTTAATCCTTGTTCATCACTTCTAAATATCTGTCAGTGTAGTGTCCTCTTAAAATATGTAACTATGTTAAAATGCAAGTAATTTCAGCAGCAAGCACAGAATATTCAGGATTCTGATGAAGTTTACCAACATGAAGTACCTTCTGGTTAAACTCATATAAGCATTGTGTTCTGGGTCATATCTGCTTTACTTGAGCCTATAAATTTAGCTTTCCTATTAAGGAACAAATCCCTTTATCCTTCCATAAAAGATTATAATGTAATAAAATCTTACAGAAAAAGCAAAATCAAACCAGAACACTGAAACTCTCCATGATTATGTACAAAAATGAAATACGGTGAATTTTACTGCAGCTTAATAAGTATGCATCTATTGTCACATTAGCCTTTTGAGAAACTGCTAAGTGAAAATAGCAAATAATCTTGACAAAACAAAACTGAGCAGCAATGGGACTTTTTACTTTTTAAAAACAATGGCTTTTGCTGTTTACAATAAATGTGGTTATGCAAATAGGCATATCAACAACCATATTTCACGAGTCATTGCATATTGGCAACCATAACCATAATTTTTGTATCTTCTTTGCTTTTATGTCATTAGCTCATCTGCAGTCTTCTCTGTTCTTTAAGAGAATTAATGTGACAAGATAGGACTCCATCCTTACTCTCCAACTCCAAGGCAAAGCTTCAAACCCTCTCAATTAAGTAGCACCAGTAGTATCTCTTCTGAGGGGACTGCAAGGAGAGCTTTTACCTCATCTTCTCCTTCCTACCCAACCCAGGGGATTGTATAGTTGCTCAGAGGGAAGTAATTTGGATTACAGTACTAACTCCTACCCCAAAACACACATAAAACACACGTATCTCTGCCTCCAAGGTATATCCCAGTTTTGTGCTATAAGCAAGATCTATAGGACAGATGCTATAAAGTGGATTAACTATTAACTTTGTGAAGCTTTGCATAATTCATCCACAGCCAGTAGCACACAGCGATCCCACATGCTGCTGTAAACCCTGAATAGACTTTTCCATGTAGTCACGCGTTTACTGTGGGTCAGATCCTGTGGTCTTCCACTTGCTCAAATATCCCATTGAAGCCAATGCTGGAAGGTCAACTTGCAAATGCCACCCTCTCTCTGTGTGGTGAATAGCTCCCATTGAACCCACCACGATTACTCATGTGTGTGAGTGACTACTAACAAGAGAAAAAGGAGCAAAATCTGGTCCTCATTAGGGACTACCAAACAAAAAAAGCCTCCCTCAGCCAGTAGTACCAGTCAGGCAGAGCAATTCTGACAGTGAGAAAGGCAAGAAAGGCCTAGAAAAGGCAGTGTGGCACAATTTTGTACTATATTTTAGCATGGATTTTTTCAGAGCATTGGCTAATTATCCAGGCACGACTACATGGAGGAGCTCTCTCACAGTACAGTTATTGAGCAAAGATAATCTTATATCATGAAACACAATTACCCAGATGGTTATAGGTGGTTTTTGGAATAGAAACAATTTCTCTGATCTGAGAGATTAGAAGAAAAAATTAAAGCCAAATTTAAAAATAAAAATCATACCACACTTGATTCCCAAGTATTTAATTACATATCATCACTGGTAACTACTAGTGGGCTCCAATTATGCAATCTTATTTTGTTGCTTTTGGAAACACATTTATAGATACTATATAATGTGTAGATTTAAGTCAATATCTGAATAAACAGTCTGGAAAACACATCATTTGTGCCCAGATTTGGTTACTAGCATGATTATCATCTGCCACCTGCAGGAAATAGCTGTGATATTACAACTAAATTCTGCAGATGGAAGGTCTGGTCACTCATGGAACAAGCAGAAATGTCAAAGAGCAAAATATGCTCCTTGTACCCAGGAGTTTATTTCTCTTGCATTGGGAAAGTTTAATTTGCCATGGTGGAATTTGTGTCCGGTTTCACAGAGAAGCTATAATATTACTTTGTTTAAACAAACAAATAATTTTGCTATAAGAATAATGCTATTTGCCTGTGTCTGACCAGAAGACAAAATATATAGTCTGAAAGTAATGCCCAGCTAATCCCATCCCAGATTAGTATAGCTGTTTTGCCACTCTGCTGGAAATGGCGTAATTGCAGAGATCCCACTGCACCATCCTTACAAAGGATTTTTTCCTCTATTCAATATAGTCTAGCATTGTCTTTGAGCCTCATTTGAAAAGATTGACCATTCTGACTTTATGGTGGCCCATAAAGCTCTCATGGACAACAAAACCTACCCATTCAAGACATCTGCTCTCACTCAAAAAAAAAAAAAAAAAAAAAAAAAAAAAAAAAAAAAAAAAAAAAAAAAAAAAAAAAAAGAGGGTTTGGATGAGATATTCATCAGACACCCAGAGTCTTGTAACTTGCTTCCGCTGTAGCAGCAAACCAGAGTAAGTAATCCAAATAAGCCAGAAGGTAAATTCAAAGACAGCACTGCAAGACTGGCCTTCCTCTCTCTCTTGTGTGTAACAGGCTGAATAGTATCAGGACATGCAGATAAGACCAGCAGTCCATGTCAGGATGCTGGCTTACTGTGTGTGACTGGCCAATGACGGGACTAATTGTATTGGTGTAATTTTGCAATTGGCAGATCTCCCCAAGCCAGTGGGGAGAATGAGACAAGTGCCACTAGATTAGAGATGCAAGCTTTTTTTTTCTTTTTCCAAAAATAAAACCGAGGACCATAAGCAACTGATATTTGTGTGCCCAACCGTTTTAAAAGAACAGCCCAGGTTTAGTGTTTAGATAGTACTTGCATTCAGGGAAACAGTGCCTATCTTTGTGTACCTTTCAGTTATTTCTGAGGTCAAAGAGGGAGAATAAAAAATTAAGATGGACGCTAAAAAACAAAGGAGAATAAATAATGAAGTGATTTTTGAAGGATATCCAGGTTTGTGGGATGAAGTAGAAAAAGGGAATATACATCCCAGGATTGAATAAAATTCTAATTAATTCCTATTTTCTCCTTAACTTGTTTTAACCATTATAAAGCAATCAGCTGTTTATAGCAGAAGGTAATATCTGTCCTGGAAGCAGCATAAAAAATCTAAAACTTTGAGCCACACATTAGCAAGAATTAACATGGGCATCTACAACCACAATCTCCTGTGGAGGGTAAGGGCCAGACCTGCTTGAACTGTTACCACTGGGCACGAACACCACATTCTACTGCAGTGTACAGCATTTGCTCCAGGAATACTGAGCACAGCCAATTCTCATGACAGCAGTGCATCACCATGCAACCACCTAAAACCACACAGAACAACGTTTCTTTCATCATTTGCTTTCAGTCAAAAGCCTTTGTTGCTTCAAGGTGCTTTTCCTGTTCTTAGGAGGTTGCTGTGCTTCAGGGCCCTTGAGTTTTCTCCCCTGTGCTGCTCTTAGGAGACTGACGTCTCCCTTACAGCAATGGGTCCTTGCCTATACTTAGGGCAAGTAACCCTCATTCCAGTCACTATTTAGCTATGCCTCATGCAGATAACTTGGCTGTGATTTGCTCCTCTAAAACCTGGCAAGGGTCTGATGCAAAGAAAAGACATAAAAGTAAAAAACATGCCAGCCACAGAAAATGCAACACCCCTCCCCAGCCTGCCCACAGGAGGAAGTCTGGCCCCTTTGCTGGAACCATTGGCGCAGTGATGTTTGTATCCAATTGGGCACACGGCTGAACCCTGACACTTGCCTTGGAGCTTATGGGCCTGTCGGGACAATTCACCCAGCCCTCTGTCCCAGGATGTGCTGGCCTCTGGCTGTAGACCAGCTGTTCAGCACCAACAGCCTGCAATACCCAGTTACTTTTTCCAGGGATTTCTGGTTACTCAGAAAGCACTTCCCTCCTCAGGCAAAGGTGAGGGACAGGTCTCTGGCCTTAACTCTGTGTACATAGTCCATACAATCCTTGCAAAGAGACCAGTCTTCCTCAGAAAGCTGAGGACTACTGCACAAGTAAACAGACCTCTGTGTAGGAGCTCAGTCAGTTGCTTGGCAGTCCTTCCTCTCCTCTCCCTGTGCCTTCCTCCCACGCTAAAACCACTGGGGAAAATTAGCTGTAAGCACTAGTCTACTTAACATTTTTGCTGTAGATCAAGGAAATCGTGTTTTTTACCAAACATGGTCCAAAAGATTTAAAATTATGTTTGTAGATATAAATACACGTATAGATATATAGAACCCTGTTTGATTATCGCAATGTTTTTCTCTTCCTCTCTTTCCACCCCCTTTACCTTCTCTCAATTTCTCAGACAATAAGTGGGAAACAACCTTTTTCTTTTCCCCAGCCAAAAATTAATTCTTGGTCAAAGCTTCCAGAAAGGGTCAAGTCTAAAGGAAGCATCTGGTAAATCTGTTTTTGTATTGCAGTGGGAACCATAGCCTTCACCCCCCACTTTGCACCACTGAGCGCAACAAGCACTTGTGCCATGCTGGGAAGGGTCTGCTCTGCTGCACACATATGCATGAAGGCACACTAAGGCAGTCCTTAGGTGGAAGTGGCTAGGTATGCTGCAAGCACAGACAGAGCTGATCCCACCCATCCCAGCAGGGTTTCCAGTTGCTTTTTTTATCCCCCTGAATACAGATGGACTCTTTCGGGTAGTTTGCTTGTGAGTTATATGATGAGGGGATGTGCTTGCAGGATCAAAGTCATAGCCTTGGATCCTATCATGTAACATACTGAACAGACAAAAAACAAAATTGCTTCACTCAGCATCTTCAAATGCACATCCAGGGACAGGCAATGAATAAGGGAGGTTGGGCCTGATCCTCAAACACACCTACAAATTACTCCAGTTCTGTGGTATAGTCTGTGCAAATTCTCAGTCAGTCAGGGTAAAACGCTTCATAGAATAAAGTGAGCAATTGCCACAGCTTTAAAATAGCCCAGAAAGCTATCAACAAAAAAAAAAA
>VYZS01053570.1:16644-27934 GCA_013400695.1 Neodrepanis coruscans | reverse complement strand
AAAAAAACCAAACACCAAAAAAGAACAAACAACAACAACAAAAAAAAAAACAACAAACCTCAGAAAAAGAAACAGGACTTACTTTCATTTTTGTTAATACAGAAAAGCTTTAAAAAATGTACTAACATTTGTTTATTAAATATACAAAGTTCACAGTAAACATGAAAAGTGAAAGAGGCACTTCTGGTCATGGTGAGCAACAGTACCTCAAAAAATACAATCTCTGTGGGGTGTGCAATAGCAGAAGAAACATCTTTTTTAACTTACTCTGTAATTGGGCGGGAAAAAAGAGCAGTTTCCGTAGCTGGCAGCTCGTGGGCCAGCCCAAGCTCTTTTGCTGGCAAAGACAGTGGGAGAGGAAAGGGCAACAACTCATTAACCTTGCAACATAGTTCAAGGGGGAAGTTACTCAAAAATCAAATTCCTAGCAGCAATACCACCTGCAGAGCTTACAGCCCTTATATTTTATGAGCCAGTTTGCTTAAAAATCAGACCAAAACAACAGAGATATTAAAGAACAAACCAAGAAAGTTATGAGAGCCATAGGCTACTGAGAAGCTCAGCACACTCCAAGATTACCACACTAACAAAGTAGTCTGGATTTGAACACTTTGCTCTTACGCTTGAGAAAAGCCAATTCCCTCTCCTGTGTGTGGAAGCTGGATGTATTTGTGTCTTGATACATAATGGAAAATGCATTTTTGGTGACAATATTATTACATTCATTATCTATTTCTTTCTCATATGTTCTTCAGCAAGTACCTTTTGTTATTAAGAAGTTACATGCAAGTCTTTCTGCATAGAACATGAAAATTCCTATGGTAGGTCTAATCTGCCCGTCTGTTAAGACTGCTTTGACTAAGCAGTGAAACACCACTCTAAAGAATCCCCTGCTTTAGCTGCAAGTTTAGACTATGAAATTAAAACTAGAAGTAGAACCTGTTATTTCTGTCTTCCAGCACGATCTTCTGACAGAAAGGATCTGATGGACCTTAAGTAACTGAACACAGAGCCAATTTTGAAAATGCTGAGATTTCCATTACTTATCTCAAAAAAACCAAAACCCAGCAACAATAAAATCCCTGCCAGAACCCTGTTTAGAATAAATGCATATACGGTACACAGTTCTGAGAGCAGAAAGAGAACAGGCAACCACAGAGGAAGTTTAAAGCCACTTGCCTTCTATCACAAATGTTAGTTCAGAAGCAGCTGGAAGCCTGTTCCAAGTGATTCCAGTTTCTTTTGGGGCTCATCAATATAAGAGGCTAAGTTTTCCGTATATTTTAGGGGGTTCATCAAAATCTGCAAAAAGACAATGATATTGGTGCCCTTAGGATCAGTTCATAAGAGATCGTTACACTTGTAACATTCAAAAGATCAAGGCCAAGACTCTGCCAAGCATTTCTATTTGTTCAAGAGCAAAATATAATTGTATTATGTGCACAGTTAGATTTGCATATGTATTTGAAAAAATGCATTTTAACTCTGCACTCTTTCTTTTTACTGATATCTTCCTATTAACAGGAAATTAATAAGAACACAAACAGCTGGAAAACCCCACTCCAATTCCTTCCATCATTTGTCTGAAAATAAAAGTATTTGCCTTACAGCTCAAAATTAGTATGTATCAAGGTTTTAATTATATGTATGATTCTGTTGTTTAAACACCATTTTACAGCAACTCTAATAAAAATCACAAATCCTTATAACCAACCTTCCTTTGCTACTGAAATGCAAAAGTTTATCAAGATACATTTCAAAAGAGCACTGGCCCTGATTCTGTGTTGGGTGGTTGTGGTAGATGTGAGCGGTATTGCTGGACTCCCACAAAACATTGTGTAAGATCAACCTACACAAACAGCCTCGTGGTAAAAAAGAGTATCCCCTGGTCCATCCTTGTACAGAGCCAGTCTGGTTAGTGAATTTGATATTGTCTGCCAAAGGTTCCTCTCCTTACTTCTCAGTGCTTTTACATAACGTGCATTATTCTACCTGTTTTAAAAGGCCCACCTCAGCTACAAGCCGTAATTCAAGTCTTCTCCCCAGGAATTATGGCCCTTATTAAAAAAATATATGAGCCAAAAGTTCAGTCCTTTCAGCAGTTTGCCAGACCCAGCTTCAGGGTCATAACATGAGAACAAAATCATCAAATCATCTGTCAGCTCAAAGTCAGCTTTGGAGGAGGCCAAGCTGATCTTGAATGAGCAGAAGTATCTTTTCTATTTTGGAATGAGCCTGAGAAAATATCTTTGCCTGTTCACTTTCCTGCCAAACATTGCCTACAAAGAATGAAACCCAAGGTGGCTCTGCATGAGAACCAGTAGTCAACTTGGTAAATAACTAGCTTTTGGAAGTCTGTTTGAGCTTTCCTTAGCAGTTGGATGGCACATGGATTAAAAAAGGTGAAAAGGCTATTAAAGTATTTCATATTTCAGTACGAACACATTTCACAGAATCACAGGATCAATTTGATTGGAAAAGACCTCTGAGATTGTGCATACTTATCCATGAAAAAAATATTTAAAAAAAATTATTGCAGTGCAAAACATGTCACTTTTTCACAGCATTACTGAGATGTGCCATGAAATTCAAGACTCAAAATATAGCACATTATACAGTCCTTTAAATATTTATATGAATTATTCATACATGGGTTTGGGTTGGGAGAGGCCCTAAAGATTATCTAGTTCCAACACCCCTACCATGGGCAGGGGCACTTTCCACTAGACCAGGCTGCTCAAAGTCCCATCCATCCTATCCCTGAACACTTCCAAGGGTGGGGCATCCACCTCTAATCTGGGCAATCTGTTCCAGTGTCTCACCTCCCTAACAGTGACAAATTAGTTCCTTTCATCTGATGTTATTAATGGCTTACACCACTGTCTTTCCTTCACCGCTGTGAAGTAGGACTTGCTAGTGAAGTATAACTGGTAATCTATTTTATATATGAATAAAATACTCTTTGGAATGCTTTGCTGTAACATTTAGCTCTTGTTTTCTATTCGTTAAGTGTATTGTTGGAAATGCTACCACCAGCTAGTCATTCTTTTTCTGAGCAGCGATGCCATGACAACCCCCACGTGACTGGCTACAAGCATACCACAAGTCTCCAGGGCTTTGCTTTAGAAAAGACTCAGACTGGTATTACCCATGCCTTTTTTTTTTTTTAAGCCCAGTTTCGGAGATGTTTTATTTTGTGGAAGATGCATTGAGTCTAGCAGCAATTCTACCCTGTGGCAACAAATATCTTCAGCTAAAATGGGACAAAGCAAAGTACAAAGAGCACAAGAAAAGGATAGGTACAACTGTTTGATAAAGAGCAGAAGCCGTCATGAAAGAATATACTTCTCAGAAAAGACTACAGCATCTCTCTATTCATTCTTATTACTGTTGTGAAAGCTCCTGACCAGCAATAACATACAAGAAACATGTTTTAAGAATATCCAGCAAATATAGGTATAGCTTTTGTCTCCATTTAGGGTTATCATAATGATATTCACCAAATTTAGAAGTGAAAGATTCAGTTAGTAATTTGCTCTAAATCAGTAAGAATGCAGGATTGTGCTCTCTTCAAAATCCAAAAGTAGGGAATACCACCAGTGTGGTATTACTGCCTTAGGAAGATTGTCTCACAATACAATTAGCTTTAATACAAAGAAATAATTGTTCATTATTTCCAGACTGGGTCTGTTTCATTAACTGTATAAAAATATCTTCCTTCCTTCCTTCCATTGTTTCCATAATTTGACTTGCAGGTCGAAAAAAGTTAAAAATGGGGTAGGGAATTGAATTTGACAAATTTTTCTAATTAAATTGACAATTTTGAAATAAATAAATAAATTTGTGTGAATTAATTCCAAGAGGCTCACTAATATATATAAGCACGGCTATTTAAACAGTGTCTTTTTTAAAAAAGGGAACAGATTTTAGTGTAGCTGAAATACTCTTGGCATCCACTGTGCATCCAGAACTCTCCTTTGTTCAGTGTACAGAGCATTTCATATATACACAATGCATTTAAGGGCCAAGAATAGAGGTTAGAGATCACCATGATATATAGTGAAGAAATGTATTTCTGGAGAATAAAATATTTCCCATGACTCAACCACTCTTGGGTTAAACAATTGTTAATTTTTTGAGTACAAGCAAAGAGAAGGAGTGACTATCATATTGGTTAAATGATGGCTTAGAAAGTATAGAATTTTGTTCCTTATAACAGGGTTCACATCAAGCAGTGAATAACAAAGTCTCCAATGGCCAAAGAGTGGTCTTTTCAAGTTCCCCTGTGTCATCATGCTGGAGCTCCTAAATTCCCATGCTGGTTGCCCAGAAATTTCACTGTGCCTTCTGCAGGCAGGAACACAGGCTTGCTGCAGTGAACACCAGCTACCAGAGCATAGGTACCTACAACTGCAGTACCTGGGGCAAGCAGGGCAATTCAGCAGGTTGCCCTGAATGACACAGCCCGTTGTGGCACTGGCTTTTGCTCTTCCAAGAGAGACAGGAATTGCTCTAAGAAAACATAAGGGTCTCTGCTTGGTGATATGAAGACTTTCATTGAAGAAGCTCTCAAAAAAACCAAAAGAACCAGAGCAAGAGAAAGGGGGAAATAGGGAGCAAGGAAGAATACAAGGTGCATTTCTTGGGGAAGACTACTAAAAAGATGGCACTGTTTAGGGGTAAGTTATTGTTTTCCCTGTGCTGCAATGGTACAAAAAATGTCAGGGTGTTTTTATGAACCCAAGAGCAAATGCATTCAGTCTGGATAATTTTGCTGTTTTCTTAATAGAAAAAAAAAAAGAACAGAGAAAAAAATTTAAAATTACATTTCCTTTCTGCAATATTCTGCATAGAATTAAATGTAAAACATTTCCAAAACCAACTGGAAAGTGTCACAACAGAGAAAAGAGTGGGTTTAAAAAATGCCAGGATTTACCTTTTATAGTTGTGCATATAAAAACAAGACTGAAATTGTTCACAAAAAATTCCAGAAAATGAAATTTTATCAATATTAATTCCACAGAAGAAATACGACTTCTAAAACCACCTTGTGTTGTTTCAAATTTGAAACAGTTTGCATATCTATAAATTAAAAACAGAGTTTGCATAAATGTTATATTTTGTTCTTCACACTGCTGATGTCTACTGACTGGTGCAATAACCCTCTTTTACAAATTTTATGTATTTTTAAAGTTATTTTTAAAATAACTTAGCATGATAATTTAAAGCACCCAAGGAATCAGATGAATCAGATGAGAGAGCAGCAGCAGGAGCCAAAGATTTACCAAGTTTAGTTCTGCTCTCCAGTAAAAATCAGCTACTTAACATGATGGGCTTTAGAAAGGATTCAGACGAGTGCTGTCATCACCTCCTGAAATCACAGCTAGCCCCTTCTGGGATCCCATCTCCTCTGAGATGACTGCCACAAAAACAGCTGAACGTTTTCACAAGAAGCCAAGCAGCTCAAGCCAATTTCAGACAAAGCTAGAAACTGCTAAACATTATCCCAGTCAATGCTGTAAATTATTCACTCTTCTAAAAGAAAGGAACCTGTCCTGGCAGTATGTATGACAAGTCTGCTATCAGAGATTCAAGCCTGGTCCTTGGCTTATCACAAAGCTGCTACAGAAAGAGACATGAAAAACAACTGTTGCGCTCAGGCAGTGCTTTGGTCATGTCCTACATTGAGAGGTTTGTGCTGGTGCTGTGCCTGCTGCTTTTGCTTGTCAGTCTCTTATGTTTTAAAATAGCAAGTATTTCTCTCTTCTTTCCATATCACCAAGTCTGCCTGAGTTGGAACAGTTCACGTAGGAGGTATGAGAGAGGGAGAATTTTTACCACATGTATTTCATGAGAAAAATCATGGTATCATTGTTTTAATTGACCCAGTCATATTTCCTGCAGAATCTCATTCTGAGAGAAGGTGGTCTCCCCTCTAAATCTGGTCTCCCTCCAACCCCTGTTATCAGCTTTTCCACCATCGGGTTTCCATGTTAGTCCAACACAGCTCACAGATTACTCTTCTCGCTCATGTGTTTCATGGCTATTTAGCTCAGATGGAGGTAAATATTGTTATGCCACTGAACTACCAACTCCATTAGAATAATTAGATCCACACTGTGCTTTTGATGATTATTCTAAAGTACTAATAAGAAGAGATCTGGGAACATTTTCAACACAAGAAGCCCTTTTCCAGTATTCTTACCTCTCTGGCAGCATCCTGAATATACATCCCTCTGAAAAACTTGGCTTATCTTAGAGTACCTAGTGCTTTCTTAGGTTACTCTCTTTATTTCTGCTGGAGGCCTAATAGAAACTGCCTGCCTCCTCTTAGACAATCATTTCTGTATCACAACAACAACATAACTGTAACAAAACTGTATACATTCTTACATTTTTCCAACAAAAAGGGTACTTGGCATTTCCAGTAGATTTTGGAACAACTGCCTTTAACACTTTCCACTATTCTTCTTCTGGGCAAGTCTGGCTTTGCTCATACAATGAATCATATATTTAATAGTGTTACTGCTGGCTAATGAAACAAAAAAACCAAGAATTAAAAGATTTTCCGTAATGATATGCAAGGGTATTTCCAATAAAAATGGATAAGCATTTCATTTCTGTTGTCAGTTCCAGACAGCAAAACCACTAGTGGACACAAGTGCCCCCCACAATATATGGTCAACTCCATCAGAAGTTGGGGATGCTGAAGGTATTGGCTATTTCACTGGGCACTTGTGTGCTTACCTTCACATCTCCTCTCAAAGGAAAAAAAGAGACTGCACGTGGCCACAATTTCACAGCCTTTTTTTCTCTTTTCCCACTGTGTAGTGATTGTTGCAACGGGACTATTGGGGTCCATGAATAGCACATTCCTGGCAACACTAAATAATTTACTTTATGATTATTGATGAGATCAGTGCTTCAGATTAACAAATGCTAAAATGTTCAAATAGCCTCCAAAAATGTACTCCTGCACAACCATGAAAAAAACACTTGCAAATAACAAGAATAGCACAATCATCAAAATACACATAGAGCAAAGAACTGAAATAGGATGTTAACATAATAATAGGATGTTAACATATTCAAAACACAAGAAATAACAATGGGTAGCCTTGACTGGCAGTTATCCTTCAAAATCTTACTGCTCCCAAGAGACAAATTTTTATTGAAGGATGAGAATGGAAAATAAATTGTTAACTAATTAACTTTACTCACTAAAAGGAAACAACAACAATTAAAAAAAAAAAAGTGAGCAAAGCAGAAAATATGTGCAACTAAACCCTGTCAAAGACTTTATTTTCAATTCCGTGCCCCTCAAGCAATGGGAGTGTAGCATACAGAAGGACTTCAGAATTAATTTCCTTAAAATTGTTTATCATCTCAATGTGCGACATAATAATCCCCAGGCACCTTAAAATCATTTCACTAGCAAAACAATTCATATCTTCTTCATGCATAAAATCACAGCTATATTAGGACATGGATTCAATTGCTGCTGTTAATTTTCTCCCATTACTGTAAAAATAACACTGATTAAGTTCCTTTGAAAATGAAACATTGCATAATCCCCCTCACACACAAAAAATAACAGAGACCTATTACTCTTAGGCACACTCCTTTGAACTACAGGTCCTGGAAGTGAGGCTGGATCTTTCTTATCTTCCTCCTTCCCATAATTCTACAAAAAGAGAGGAGAAAAAAAGATGTCGCAGTCTTCTGGTAATCAGTTCTTCTTTACAATCATTCTCCTCAGGGTTATTCAGACCCCGATGGGATGAGTTAATGTACCAGGTTTAGGTACCTTTATACTACTGTGTAACAAGCATCCGGCCTGCTTTAGTTACAAAGCCCAGCAAACAAGACAGATGCACTAGATTCCCTCCAGAAACTGGCTACTCTAACATTAGCTGCTCAAAACTGTCAGAGCTGGATAAGCAGGATTTCCCATTCCTTTTGTATAGGACTTGAAATATCTTCGGAGTACATAAAATCAAAAAGGGGAAAGAAAGCATGAGAAAGGAAAAGACTGAATTACTGTTCTCAAAACAAAACTATTCTTTCAGTGAATCTGTTCCAGTAGCCTTTTGAGAACAAGATGTTGAATTTCAGCTATGAGAAGTGTAGTTTCCCCACTTTTCTCTATCCAGCCTCTCTTTGGCTGTCTCAAATTCAGCCCTACTGGAAAAGGCATCATGTTTTTCTTCATCTCTCTCCCCCATTTCTTCCCAATCCCCATAAACACGTTTTCATCATGGGTTTGTCTGCTTTGAAAAACAATATGATAACATTTTTTTACAAATTAGACAATATCTCAGAATATCCAGAGAGATTTTCTCTCTTCCACTGAACTATTTCAATTTTCATCCACTTTTGACCCAGTTAATTTTAGAGATTGAGAATATTATAATCTTCCATTTTAAAATCAAAATTAAAAAGGCTTAAAATCATACTAACAACAAAAAGAACTAGCTTATACTGCCTCATACAACTCTCTCCATTAGCTCGTTGCACTCAGCTGTTGCTTCTCTACTTACACCAGCCTGCAACCCCTTCAGGACAAAAATGGCTTGCAACTGGACTTAATCCAAATCTCACTGAAGTCAATGGGAAAATTACTATTTGATCCAAAGTCCACCAAAGATAATGGAGAGAATCCCATGAACTTCAGAGGAGCCTGGATATGTCCCATAATGTGCTTGCACACTGTCCATAATGATCCTAGATTCTGCTGAGAGCCTATGAATGCTGCTAGAGACACAAATGATAATGATGGTTCTGGAAAATATGTTGACAAATATTTATAGAAATTCTGCTTACACTGATGAAATGCATTCACTAATCATGCAGGCTGATGCTGTGGTTACAGGAAGGTGATTCAGGTGATTCACAACATTACAAAGGGATTTCTCTCCCTGTGTCACCATGATAAAGGTGAAATAAAGGGTTCTCTCACACTAGGACAGAGCTTTACCCTGATCAGTGTCTGTCACACTCTGTGCAGAGAAGGGGACAGCAATTTTGAACACCCTGTCAGATATCCACGATACATCACTGCTGCTTGTTATGACCTTGCAAAAACAGAAGCATTGCTTTATCCTTCCTGTAAACAAAGTTGGATGAGGACTGAGTTGCTGTTGTTGAAAGAAGCAACTCTTTTCTGGTGGAGAAGATGTCCTGCATCATGAGAACAAAAGGACAAACTGACAACAAAAATTACTATAAGGCCAAAAGGTAATATCAGGAGCACTATTTCTATGTAGTTATCAAGTTACCTTCCCAGTGACAAACATAGCTAAGGATAAACTGCTCTGTGAGGACACATATTTGAAAGGCAGCCTAAGGTATAATCAACACTTCAGAAAGCCATTTGCTTGCCCTGTCACATGAAATCTAATGCCAGGTCATTTTCCTCCTACCCTCTGTTGAAGAGAAGATGGTTTTAAATTAGTTTTTCAGTCTAATAACTGAGGGAATGGAAAAAAAGAAAAAAGAAGAGGAGGGGAAACTGCCCTACTTTAAGGAACAGAGGAAATAATTGAAACAAACCTGTTATGTCTCAGCAAAGCTGTTGATCCTGCTAAGTGTGTCATTGCTTCTGACTTTGCCAGTTGCTCTTACAGACAGTACTGGAAAAGGGGCGACCCAAAGCTTAGAGATGAAACAAAACCAGTGCAAAAAATAAAATTAATTAAAAAAAAGTGGAGCAGAAAGCAGGCAGAAAGTGAAAATTTAATTTACTGCTCAAAGCAAACCAAACAAAATATACTTCGAAGATTTATCACTGGAAAGAACCATCTTACATATTTTTAATTCAGGAAGAAATCCACATCCCAAATAGGGCATAGCAAACCAGTCAACATCAGAGAAAGGCTTTTGAAGTGAATAGAACGGTTTGCATAGCTCAGGTAGTGATTGCTATCACCTGTGAGTCATTTACAGCTAGACTACTTCATGATAGTCTGACTGCTCATCAAGTCCTAATGTGTCTCCAGAGAGCAAAATGCCTCTCAGGTGCAAGTGACCTAGGTAGAACTCATCACACAACACTGTCATGAATATCCTGACATTTGCACAGTTCCTTTATCTGAATCAGAGCTGGTCATGGCCACATCATGCAAATCTACATCATAGCACTTGTGGCTTTTCACTAGTGAATAATACCCAGATCATTGCAGGCATCAAAAAGAATCAATTAATTTCACTGCTGAAGGTGTGATTCCAGAAGGTACGGAACGAGCAGAGCATCCTCCCCCTTTCATTCTCTCCCACCCTTGCTCCCTCCCTTCATGATTCAAGTGGTAAACTTCTGTTGTTTCCTTGGATCAACTCCAGTTTTCACCAAACCTCTCCATTAGCTCCATTGGCGAATTAATCTTGACACAGCAGCAGAAAATTAACCCAACAAAACCAAACAGATAGTTTTTTTGCAACTTTCTGAGAAGTGAATTCTAGGGCTGTTGCAAGGTGGGTAGAAGACCTTGCATGGCTCGGAGCAGTGAGGAGGTGAGAAGGGGAAAGAAAAGAGCAAGAAGTTTCCTTTTCTGGTGGAAGAAGACTGCTGAGATCAACTCAGCTGCTTGGAAAATAGCAGTTTAAGTCACAGAAAGCTACCATTAAAGGTAGCTTAAATTTAAATTTAAAAGGCATTTAAAGCAGTACGCTTATCTCCATTATCTTCACACTTACCAACTTGGTATATGAGGCTTGTACATGGAAGAAGTGTATAAACTAAAGTAACTGAAATGGATGGTTAAGCATCTCAGACACTAGCCATGCCCTCACCTACAGTATTGCACTACTGCAATTCCAAGACTCAAGTGTTGGTGTTAATCCAAGATAAAACTATAGCATTTTTCCTCTTGTAAAATGTATCTAAACCCTATGTAGCCAGGGCTGTGTTTGGAAGATACTGAACAAAGTCTATCATCTCAAGAAGGACAAAAAGGTTAGGCTACAAGGGTGTTGTAGGTTGGAAAGGATAAAACCGTTCCTCCCCCGCTACTCCCTGATGGGACTGTCCGCAGTCCCACGCTGTCGTGCCTGTGGAGACCGCGTCGGGAACGGAGCCGCCGCGCGCGCCGGGGGGCTGCGGGTAATGGCGCCATGATGGCCAGTGGCAGCGGGCGAGCTGGTGGCGGCGGCGCTGGGAGAGGCTGGCGGTGGTCCGGGCTGGGACCTCCACCTCCGGGCCTCCGCAGCCCCTCCATCCCTCGGCCACAGCCCGCTCCAGGACACGTGCGGTTCGAGCGGCGGCAGCGCCTCCTCATCCCCCCAGCCCCGTGGC
>VYZS01053570.1:5178-16427 GCA_013400695.1 Neodrepanis coruscans | reverse complement strand
TTCCATTTTCAGCACTAAATCTCTCCTCGGGCTAAAAGGGAGGAAAGGGGGGAGGGGCGCGGTTTTGTAATCTTCTTAAGTTGTTCTCCTCAGTCGAAACCGGCCAGAGGTTCAAGGCTAAGGGGCCCTCGAGACCACACGCTCCCTTCTAAATACCGTGGAGTCTCCTTGCTGGGCTCTGAGGGAGAGAGAGACAAGCACTATTCGCCAGAGCGTCCTTACCCCAAACGAGGGCCCTGGAAAAAATTTATTTATTTGATTTGTCTGTTTTGCACTTTGTTTGTCGGGTTTTGGTGTTTGCGCAAAATAAACTGTGATTTTTTGTGTGTTCTCTTCATTTTTGGGGTGTGTTTGTGACTTCTCTCAGAGTCTCTGCTCCAAAATCACTGAATTTGTGGTAAAACCACCACAAAGGGCCAGTTATTTCACATCAAGAAGGAGCAAGTCCCTATAGGGAAGGTATAAAACCTCAGGCAAATTTCCCGCTGACACAAGACTGACAAATATTTCTCATTCTGGGTTCCCTGGCATGGCAACACAAACAGGTGTGAAGAAGTCTGATTCTCAAGTTTAATTGAAATAAAATGAAAACAGGAGCTGTGGAAAGTGAACCAGGGGAACCAAGCCAATCTGGACAGAATTACAAAGTCCCAGCCTCAGTATCAAGTTCAACGATGGCATGAGGTTTGGCAACAAGCTGAAAAATATATGGCCAGCATTGCTAGATATCCTCGTGGGCAGTGTAAATCACAGAGCTGAAAGTTATCCTCAAGCTTCTGTTCTTTTCTTCCCGGATATTTCTGGATCAGAACTGCTCATAGAGTGCGTTTCGCTGCACTTTTGCGCTGGGGATTAACTGCATGTGGCAGCCAGCCACACAATTAACAGCCTTTCATTTATACAGCCACTCTTATCAAATGAATCCCTGAGCACTCTTCAGACTTTATTAGGTGATTTGTAACTGCTGTACAGTCAGACTGTGCACCGTGGAGAGATGGCGCTCTCAAAAATAATGTAAAATTATTTTAAAAAAACAGAAGCAATGGCTTGGCAGTTGCCTGAAAAAAATGGCCAGACACTGCAGCAACATTTAGGGTGACCAAAAGGACATATGCATTGAGGGCTCCAAAATCTACACTGGCAATATAACCAGCTTCTTATTTTTATTAGTAACAGAGGTAAAGAAACAATATGGCTAATAAGGGGTTTCAGCAAGCTTTCTCAGAGAAAGAAAATTGACTGTCTTAGCTTTTCCATGTCCACCTAGCAGGCTTTGAGCCTCCAACTCAGAAGTTTCCAAATTTCTTCCCATACAAACCAGAGAAAAGCTGCAGCACTGCTCACCAAGCAGGGAAATGGAATCAGCTCTGGCTTTAGCAATATTCCTTATTGCCTTGGACTGCTAGGCCTCTGTGGTTGGGTGTATTGAATTTGGAGGTATGTCCTCTGTCATGTGAGTCTGATTCAATATGGGTGAGGCTAATGCTAACTATCTATATGTTCATTATATTCCCTGCTTTACTCATTACCTCTAGCCTGAGACCACTGAAATACATCTTTTTGAAGCCTGTACTTTCTGAACACATGTAAAAGGATTTTCAAAGGTGTAGTTTATACAAATCTGCCTGAGTCTTTGGAGGACAGTAAATTATATTTCTTCTACCCCAGGACTATCCTTTTGCTAAATCTTCAGTCTCAATTCCAGTTCCAGAGGACTTTCTCAGGAAAGGCGAAGCACTCAAAACTGATAAAAATTGTGGCAGTGCAAACAAGAAACTACCTCAACCTCTCCCCAGCTTCTCTCTGGGGACAATTCTTGAATACGAGTAATAATTTTCACTGAATCTGCTCAGCCAGAAACAGAAAGCAGGAATAGAAAGCTTCAACTCCAAACAGTTAAGACTTGACCAAGAAACTTGCAAGAGAGGCTTCTACAATGGAAAAAATTAGGCAGTTTTAATTTCTGTGGAGGTAATATTACAAACCAAATCATGATAGAAAAAATAGTAAGGTTGTAAAGCCAGGTGCTTCATAGTCAGAAAGTACCAAAATCATGGAAAAGTAAATATATCCTGCAGCCTTCCCCATATCAAGTGTTAAGTCTGTGATCTGTAATTAAGAAGTACTAACTAGAACATATGTAAGAAGTAGTCACTAGAAAACATCTTTTCCAATCTCCATTTCAGAGATGGGTAAACCTTTTTGAAGGACATTTGTCTTTCAACAAATAAGCAAACCTTATACAGATACCTCCTGTAAACTTCATCATCAGAGGAAATTCAGTACAGCTACAGCTGAAAATAGGGTGAGTGGAAATATTTGGCAAGTTCTGCAATAACTTGTGCTCCTGGATGATCTCTCTGTGCTTTTATAGTTCACCTGACAGCAGTCCAACTTTAATAAAGTCAAAATTTAATAAAGAACAGTCATACTACTTCTTCTTATCAAGTGTTTTTCTACTCTCCTTCTGTTGCAATTTAAAGCTTTTAATAATCATATGCTATAACAGCAGGGAAAACTGAGAATCTTTTTTATATAAGGACATCCTTTACCAATCCCAACTCAAGAAACAATTTATCTGAACAAACCTTTCCACTGGCCTGACTGATGGAAATTCCTTTAATTCTGGTGGCTCAGAGAGTTCTCATGAATGAAAGAAAAAGAGAATTCTCTTTCTTTTCTCTGGAAGAGGACAATAGTAGTATCATCAGCAAGCACTAGTCACCTTTCTTCGTTAACCGAGCGTTGGTGCTAAGAAAATAATCCTGAAAATAAGTTATACAAGGCTAGTAAGTCAAGGCAGTGGCAGGTTCTTTACATATTTATATTGATTTCTCTTTTCTGGCTGGAGGAACAATTTCAAAAACAAACATCTAAATGAGACAGAAAAAAAAAAAGAGAAAGGCAGCTGAAACAAGAATGTGTGAAAAGTAAGATGAAGGAAAGAGATCATGTTCAGCTTGAACTACTAGCTGATGTTCTAGAACAACTAGAACGAGACAGAGTTTCAGAAATAGCATTATTTCAGTAGTCTCCTTGAAGGCAATTTAGGAAGTAACTAAGAATTCTTACTCCCTCTTGGATAATGCTGATGTTTGGAAATTTTACTGTCCTCAGCCTTCTGCTTCGCCCTTATTCTGAAAGTCACTCCTTTTCTGGCATGGTGGACCAGCAGAACAGGGTTTGAAGCCCATTTTGTGATTGCAACCCTATTCATCAGCATACTTTGATTTCTGTAGTTTAAGTTAAAATACTGCTGTTCCTATGGAGACAATAACTACCAGCATCAAAAAAATGGACTTGTGAGGGTGGCAACCTTTGCACAGCTAAACTCAGCAAAAATTGTAAGCAGAACTCCAGAATTAGCTGGGGTGCCTGGGACAATTAGGTAGAAGGATCCATATAGTTTAGGATATTAGGGGTTAAGTATTTTGTAAAAGTGTAAATATTAAAGACACTGTGTGTTCAGTACAGTGCAGAAAGCATGAAGCAAAATGACATGAAAGGCATTTCCCATACAATTCCTAGCAAAACTCCTTTGAGATTATAGCAGCTAGCAAGGAAGGAGCCTAGCTGGGAAAAGGACTATAAACAAGCAACTGTAGCATAACTAATTGATCTAATTACGATTCAGGTTTTTTTCCCACATGGCAATTTTCAACTGAGTATTAAAGGTCTCCAGCCAGGACCCAGTTGGCTGACAGTAAATACTTCAGGGTGAGGTTTTGGAAAATCTTCAGAGGCTCTGAAGCCCCTGAGCCACTTGTTCTGAATGAGGGAGAACTCTTTGTAGACCAACGCCCTCCCACCACAGCAACACCTCCTTCTTTACTCGTGATTTTATGTAATTTTTGTGTCAGTCACAGTAATTGCATTCACAGAGTGAAATACTGAAAATACATAAAATTTGTTCCTATCTTCCCTTTTAATAGGATTTAGCAGCTTGAAACAAGGAGAAACAGCATCACATGACTGATCAACTCTCTGCATATTATAATCTACCACTCTGTTACACCGCCACTGATTTACAGTTCAGGGAACAGATGTTTCTGTTCTGAAGCACATATTCTGTGTTTCTTATTATTACACTTCTTCAAAATAAAATGTGTATTAAAATGACAAATTGATTTTAGCATAGCCAAGCAGGGCAGCAGCAGTTCTTTCATCAGGGTTGTCAATTGACGAAGCACTAAACCAGTATCTGACGTAGAATTTCATGTCCAATCATGTTGGAGGCTGATGACTTCGCAAGCAGAAACCCCAGCATTAACTATTTACTTTCTGGCACTTGGAAGTGTTTTCTAAGGTATTTTCTCCTTTCTCATTTACAATATGGATCAGTAAATAATATTTGAATTGTTAATGATAAGAACTTATTTCCTGAAGCACAAAAACTCTTAAATTCAAGCCTATGACCTTATACTGCAAAACTGAGAGTAGAAATAACAGCTACCATAACCAACATCTTCCAGTATTTCAGTGACTCTGACCTACAGCTGCAAACCCCTGGCTTCAGAAAATTCACAGTTTCCCAGGGCAGGATCTCCAAACTCACCACAACAGAGAGAAAGCTTCAGCATACCTAAGTGCCTAGGTCAAGAAGGAAAAAGGATTCTTGTTTGCCCAAAGCAATAGCGGGACTGGTCTGATGTGCTGTGGCAACATACATCCTAGAGTGCGTTGAGAATGTCCAGACACAGTGTAGAAGGGTGACCCCCATGCAGTGGTCAGCCACAGGGTTCCATGGGTGGGCGGAGGTCATCTCAAACCAGCCATGATGGGAGAGTGCCAGGGCAGGCAAACCCATCTTCTCTTACAGCAGTCACAATGGGCAAGCACACATCAGCTCTTTCTTTCAACAGTAGCTTGTTTCTAAAAGAAAAATTATGAATTCCTCAAAAAGAGAACAAAAAGTGATTTAATGAACCAAAATTTCCCTCACCATCAGAGGGAAGATGCCATCTTGGCTTTAATAGCAATTCTGCTTTTTAATGAAAATATTCTATGCTCTTGTGGCTGAAGTCAAACTCCCTGGAAGTCCCCTGCTTCACATGGTTCTGGGTTGTATCATCAGGGCACTCTGTAAGGGCCCAGCTATCCTTAACAAATTACATCACTGAACACAACAGGATTCTTGTTTCCTTTTCTTCTTTAAAAGCTTCTAATTGGGATAATAATAACCTAAAATATTTGACCAAATGCCACTTGCTTTATAATTAATTAGAAATCTTACTCTCTTCAAATCCCTGGCTCCAAAGTTAAAACATTTTGCCACTGAAGCACTGGTATCATTACAAACTAAATACTTGAGACAAGAGAGAACTAAAGTACCACTGTAAAAAGAAGAATGTTAAGAGTTACAGGAAGTGTTAATCTGAGGGTCAAGTTCTGCTTTTATTTTCACTATTGTAAATCCAGGCTAGCATATCCAATTGCTATGATATGATAACCTTATTTTAAGAAACCATGTCAAAAAACATCTCATTAATTTTGAAGTTTTACAGACAGCTGGGCTGAGCTTAAGTATCAGCCCACTGCCATGGGAAACAAGAGGTCACTCTCCCCCTTTATCTTGAGACCTGCTGTGCCTCTTCCATTCTGTTTGTCTTATGCCTGTGCTCTGTACACCCCAAGCAAGGTTAGCTCCAGGATAAAAAACATTTTCCTTTGTTTATTTGTTTGTTTGTTTTGTTTAAGAAAGGAGGATAGGTTTCCAGTGGGCTAACAAGTTGAATCAGTTCACTGAAGATGAGTTTAAAATGAAGCAAGGAAGGAAGAAGCAATGCCACATATTCCTTTGGTAAAGTAGAAAAATGCTAATCCACTGCCTGGCAGTATTTAACAACAAAATAGCTCTCCTAGGGGTCGATGGAAAAACCAAGGAAGAAGATAAAAAAAATAGTTGAAACTCAATAATCCATGTTGGTTACCATGGAAAAATTATGAATATAGACACAATCGGGGGTTGTCCAAGTTAGTAATGACTAATCTGGTATTTACACACACACACCCCTTTTAACTGGACGAACACCAAGTATGACTGTATTTTTTATTACTTCTTTATATTTACCACAATAAATGGAATATTACTTAAATATTCCCAATTTGTAACTATTTTTTTTAACATGGAGATTTTATGATTTCAGGATAAAACTATTCACCTGAATTTCCAAGCCCAGAGTTTAAGCAAGAACAGTGAATTGAAATTATATTGCCTGCAGTTTAAAAAAAAATTGAATCAGGCTTTCCAAAAATGTTCCACTTGCATTATTGCATTAAAAGCTGTGAAACTGAAATCTGAATTGTGAATCTTTTTAGTTGATTTCTAGTTACAGAACAGACAGAGTTCATCTTTTCAGTTTTCCTTTGCTCTTATGAAGCTAAGAAACCTTTTGAAAGGTTTTTAGTTGGTAGGAAGAAAATTAATAAAACTAAAAAAAACCCGCAAAAACACCATGGAAGTTGTAATAAAATTGTCACAGTGCAGATCTTTGAGATTAGATATTATGGGAAAAAAAACTTTATCATGAGGGTGGTGAGGGACTGGAAAAGGAAGCTGTGGATGCCTCATTCCTGGAAGTGTTTAAGGCCAGGTCAAATGGAACTCTGGACAACGTGGTCTCATGGAAGGTGTCCCTGCACATGGCAGGGGGTTGGAACTAAATTATCTCTAAGGTCTCTTCCAACCCAAACCATTCTATGATTCTATGATTTTATGATTCTATGATCTTCGTTCTTTCCCAATACTTATGTTCGATTCTCATTTCTAATTTCACTGAAGTCAACCGCTCTATGTTTTAAATTGTTTCTAAAAATAAATTGTAATGTTCATTTAAGAAAGGATGTAGGATGTATATTAACACATTTAACTTGTATGTGTTTAAAAACTCAATCAGCAAAAAAAAAAAGAAGACGGCAGTGTCATGCAGCAATACCTAGAGGTACCAAGACATAGTATAGCCCCATAGTTGGTTTATGATGTTGATCTGTCTCTTCAGTATTAAAAAAGTTTCATCCCACCATACACCCTGCTGTGAAGGATGGAAACATTACCTCCACCCTAGAGATGAGGAACTCTGGCATAAAGTTTACTGTCACATTAGTCAGAGGATCATCTTAGCACCTGACTCCATTGTCACCATTTGCATTTCAGGACAAGCCAGCTACATCACCAAGCAAATCAGCTCAGGTGTAAGAATTTAAGGTGTAAGAGTTCTTAAGAGAAGAACTCTTCTCTTAAGTGGAACAGTAATTCCACAGTCCCCAGCCACTTCTGCAAATTCAAGCACATTTATTTAAGACTGTTCATAGATAACCACAGGGTGCGAGGTCCAGGTTCACAAGTCAGTGAGACACTGGTGCTCAAAATGTCACGTAGTGATGTCACTTCCTTGCCAACAAGAGGTCCAGTTATTCTTTTGCTCTCCTACAGTGAAAAGCCAGAGTCTGAACAAATATATGAACCACAATGTGTAGAAGTAATAGAGTTTGTTGGGAAGACACGGTGTAATTTATCATCCTCAAGTACTGTTACAACCCTCCGATTTACAAGCAAATTTCTACTGGGATTTTGTGAACAGTAACCTGGAGGAAGATACAGCACATCAGGAGAAAGAACATCCCCAGGGTGGAAAAGAAAGAGCCCACAGGAAGGAAGAAAGATGGAGGCATGGTAGTTGCTGTGCTACTGTGTCAGAGGGGCAGGTAATGAAAAACTTCCATGCCTGCTGTTGTTCCAGCCCTCATACATCGTTTCTAGCTGAAGCAGCCAAAGAAAAGCTAAATGAGGAAGGAAAGCTGGAATGGAACATCCTGGTCACCCCCGCATCCGGCATCATCCTCTGTTTCCTTATTAACCAAATATAACCCAGATTTATTTTACAGTCATATTTTCTTTTGAATCAGCAGATACTTTTTCTATTTAAAGCAAACCTTTCTAAAGCTGTAGGAAAATATACAAGCACAAGGGTAATGATCATAGACTTTTTATATATATATAGAAGTGATATATTACCACCTCCTAGCAATTCACTTGGCTGAAAGAAAGAACACAAATGAGGTAATACTACAAAAAACTTAGGGAAATAATTTTCTTATAAACATATATATTGAAATAATGCTGAAATATTTCTTCAGCCTAGAGAAGCTTGATATTTACATACATTGTTAAAGGAATAGAAGAAAATTCTTCTTTGGTAAGAACAAGAGATGCAACCTGTGAAGTGAATTAAAGCTATGTTTCTGCAGTGGGATTTTTTAACATTTTTTAAGATTGCTAAGAATCTGACAAAAGGAATCCAGACACAAATGAGAAAGACTCTTTGCCTTTCCTACCAATTTCTTTGTTGACCATGACCAATGAAAAATTAATTTTACATTCTGCATCAACCAGCAAATTTTGAGTCTCATTTCTATTTTAAAACTCATAGTTTTCTTCATGAATTAAATATGACAACTAGTAATACAATCACTACAGTAAGGCTGGAATTTTAGTTCCAATAATACACTGATTAAACTCTGCCCTCGGGAGTTTCAGCTTTCAGCATGACAAAGGTTGCTTTGATTATCTCACGTCTGCATTATCTGCGTCTAAGGGCTTAAGTACAGTGCCATGATTTGGAAGGCATGTGAAATCGTGCCTGTCATATATAATCTATACACATACGCACAAATTAAAGCCCATTGAGCTGTATTCCCTAGTGCCTCCCTGGAGCTCAGCTGCCATAGCTGCATTGAAAATCGGTCCCATTCTCAGGAGACAGACAATCACTTTTTGCCTCTGCCTTCCTCCCCATCCTCCACCTGTCCCTCCTGGGGCTGCTTGCTGCTTCATTTGTGCACTGCCAGTGCTTTATTGTGGGGACTGCAGCCCTCAAATTGCTCCTGCCACTTCATTAACACCATCGGAAACAGAATCATTTGCTGAACAGCATAATATTGATTAATTGGTTAAATGTGGCCTCACCTTCTCTGCCAGGATTCCATACCACAGAAGCATGCAGAGCAAACCTGGCCAAGTTTTTTTACCAGTCTACATGGCACAAGTTTTATCTGACTTCTAGGTTCCTTAGATTGAAGCTTAGCACAAATTAGAATACATACTTAGAAGTTACAGTGCAAGAAAGCCCAGTCTTAACCAGGCATAGCTTACGTCTCCCAGAGGACAGCACACCTTGGATTTTGGGCCAGCTGGTACACAGCAAATGGAGTGCAGCTGTAGCTTGTACATACATACATAAACACACTACGAAAGACAAGCAAACAGAGTATATACCCTCAGGAAATACTGGTTACCCACGAGTCAGAGTCCCTGAAGCTTTTCTGCGTTCCGTGTTTTGCAGCAGTTCAGTCTCTCCTTTGCTAAGTATGTTTGTACAGCCCTGAAAGCAAATTTCTTGTGTGAAGTTAAAGTGCAAACCACTTCATCTAAGACGCTGCTTAGATTTCTTAACTGTGTTTTGCAGTACTGATACATATTAGACATATATTAGCAGCCATCAGCTAAAGCTAAAGCCTTTCAGTATGATAGCTACATCCTAGGCTAGACAAAATGTGACTGATAGAATAAACAACATGAAAATACACATAGGTTGGCAGACATGCAGTGAGAATACAGACCACATGACTCATTCAAATTTATTGTTGATGCAGATATACATGGAAGCAGCTCTCTGTCCATTTGATTATGTTAGAACATATGCCAAAGTAAGCCTTACCTCAATTGTGAAAAATCAAAGCGATATTTGCAAACCTTTGATGACATTGGCTAAAAATGGTTTAAAACACAGATGACATTAAAATGCCAGTCATGAAAACCTGTAAAAGTTTGCAAGTCTTCAGAGATGGAAAACAATCCTTTTTACCTTTGCTGGAAAACATCAAACAAATAAAATTCCAGCAAATGGGTGCAAGTGGATAAAGCTAGTCCGGACTTGAATCAAGATCGATTTCAAGTATGTTAGAGAGTCAATCTGAATGTTTTGCACAATATGTTTCACGCTTTGATTTTGCAAGCTGAAAACACGAGCCCATTTCCTCTAGGCTGAGTGCAACTAATAACAGCTGTAAAATACTGCTGGCTGGCTGACAGGACATAATACTTTCATCCTCTGACCTTTCTGAGAAAAAGACGAAGGTTGTCATAGATGTACTGGCACATTTTTTCCATCATATAACATATTATCCTGATGCAACTAATCACTACACCGTAAACACAATTTTATTTTGATGTTTATANATTAAAAAAAAAATAAAATCAAGCCCTCTTTTGTTGATTGTCTAAGTGTGGCTCTATATCTTAATTAGATAATCAAATTTGAATAAAGATGTTTGACTCTATTTTAAAAATGTTGTTCATCTGACCACACTTGTAATGGCAAACAGCTCAAGCCACTAAAATCAAAGAGTAGGCTAATTATATTAGGTTAAAGCATGCAAAGCTTGGCTTTACAAACCCTTCATTTACAGAACTCCCATTGCCTGTAGGATCAGAGCCCAACATGGAGATCCAAGACCTTCCTAGTTCTTTCAGTTCTATTTTTCATGCTTGAAGAGCTAGGTTGCCATCTGGCATTAGCTTGCAGCAGCTGCACAAAATTAACTCAAGCAAAACATATTGGCACAGGAGTAATTAACAATTAGAGGGGACAAGTATTGCACATTAACTTATCTAAACAAAAGCTGTGGGGAGTCCACACCTTTGAGTGCATCATGTACCATCTTAACAGCTGTAGAATTTATTCTTCAATCTTAGTGATTTGGAGAAGACTTCATCCAAATCACTGCTCCCAATAATATTTTGGGTTAAACTTTTAAGATTAAATTTTTCTCCTAAACCATGCATGGTCCAGTCTTTCTTGGAGCAAGGGGGTCCAAAACTGAACAAAGCGTTCGAGGTGCAGCCTAACTAGTGCTGAGTACAGAGGGACTGCCCTGGTCTGCTGGCCACGATACTTCCGATGCAGGCAGGATGTCATTGACCTTCTTGGCCACCTGGGCACACTGCTGGCTCGTGTTCAGCTGACTGTTCACCAGCACCCCCAAATACATTTCTGCTGGACAGCTTTCCAACCACTCTTCCCCCAAACTGTAGTGCTGCATAGTGATCCAAGTGCAGGACCCAGCACCTGGCCTCGTTGAACCTTATACAATTCATCTCAGACCACTGATCCAGCCTGTCCAGGTCTCTCTGCAGAGCCTTCCAGCCTTCCAGAAGATCAACACTCCCACCAACTTGGTGTTGTCTGTGC
>VYZS01053569.1:0-18436 GCA_013400695.1 Neodrepanis coruscans | reverse complement strand
AACACCATGAGCCACACGTGTGGTCACTCAAATGCAAAAGCGTGGTCACTCAGATGCATCTCTTTAGGTATCAGTTACTTTGAAAGGTAGCTGGGCACACAAAGCCCCCTCCTCTACATCTGTAGAGCTTTGAAAATTCCAGCCAAAGGGATTCCCAGATTCAACACTATCCTTTAAGAGTTCCCATACACACAAAGTTAACATTCCAGCCAGATGTTAAAAATGCAAAGCATGTAAAATCTTCCCAATGCTCCCCACAGAAAGACAATTCAAAGTTTAGTTGCTACCTTGTCCTTTTTTTAAATTAAAAGATAAGAGCCTTATCTCATTTCACCTTCTCTGTCGCTCTTCCCAGCACCTAAAAAACACTTCAGCCTACCAATTAAAAAAAATAATCTACAACACACTGACTATTTTTAGGAGCATAATGAGTTAAACTGTACAATCAGAAATATCTTTGTTAAGTTGACAGTGAAGATCTGATCCTTCAACAGCAGCACTGCTACAGAAGAGTTACAACAAAGGAACTTGAAGGTCAAATTGTTAACGAGGCAGAGAGGAGGGACAGGTGAGATACAGCTCTCTGCCAACCTCGGCCCACATTTTTTAAGAGCCATGGCAAATTTTCAGAACTGGAAATTCTTCTTCTAGTTCCACACATGACGTCTGCAGTGATCAACAGCCTGCAGGGAAAGAAATAGTTGATGTGAGTGGAAAAAAGTCTGTCTGCAAACCAGCATGCACCTACACAACTCAACACCTGATCCTGAGCCAAGATCTTGGGAGCAAATCTGCTTTTCTTAAAACAAGTGATTTCAAAATGACCTAGAATAAATAACATCCTCATCCCCACACCCAGAAGCTTCAGGAAAGAAGAAGGCTGATGACCCTCAGCCACTCAGGCCTGGCAGAGAGAGCAGTGCTGGGAGCCAATCTTCAGAAAGCCTGATGAGAGATTGTGACATGGTCTGTTGCTGCAGGAACGCTGACTAAATACAAAGCTGACATTGTACCTTACCATGGACTCTGAAATACCAGCAGACAGGTGGGGGATAGGAACAAAGAGGAGAGGAAAGCTAAGGGCTATTAAAAGACTCTCTAGTCAAACCAGTACCCTTTTGCTTTTTCAAACAAGGTGGAGCTCATCCACTTCTGAGTGTGGCAGAACCCGCAAGTGGCTCGTAAGGGGCTATCTAAGATCAACAGGAAGGTCGAGGCAGAGTCCTGCCCTACGTACATTGCACTGAGCAGCAGTGTCCATGTTCTTACACCAGTAACCTGGGCCCCAGACACAGGCATCCTCCCCCAGCAGAGGCTGTTTAGTTGATCCACAGACTCCGAGTTTCTGTGAAAAGAAGAGCAGCAGAGTCAGCACCTCTCTAATCGCACCAGGAGAGGCCAAGTCCTGCCTTACACCTGAGCTCCCACCTGAGTGAGTGTGGAAGCCACACTGAGCTCTCACTGAGGTCACAGCAGCAGCTGAACAAGCAGCCACAAAGCTGGGATCCAACATGGGCAAGAATGAAGTTACCACAACTCCTTTTTCATATCAAGTTTTGAAAAACAGATATTCTAGAGGGGGACTTTACTCAAGAAATGTCACTTAGCCATCCACCACGTTCGGGGCACACCACACCCCCATCCCTGAGGCTCAGCAGTGGATAACCACTGGCAGCTCCTTCCTTCTGTCCTTCCTTGCACTAGGCTGGCAGTCAATCAGCTGCCCATTGAGCCCCAGGCCTTGCACAACCGTGCTTGCTCCAAGCATTCAGTGTGCTCATTTTTATTCCAGCAGAGTTTGTGTGCTGGGCACTGAAAGGCACACGGTGAGAGTGGGCAGGACTGTATCAAAACCAGCACTCAGTAACACCAAGCACAATACTCACAGTGCAAACAAAAGTGGGATCCATCACCTCTGCCAGGAGTTGCACAACCACGGGTTCATACTGTTCCACAAACTGAACACACTGTAACAAAACACAGGTTGAGAGATTCCCCCACTGGAGCTTCTGCAAGAAGATGAATGTGTGGCCTGCAGAAGGCAGGCCTGTGTGCTACCCCAGACACCCCAACAACACACTCCCCCCAAAGGATAAAGCAGAGGCTTGAGCTCTGCAGGTGGAAAAGGACTCAGCATGGCACTAACCACACATTTTTTTGCTAGCTCATACCTGCTGCAGCTCTCTGCACCCAGGTTATGAGCAGGAAGGGGTCCAAGGGAAAAGGACCAGACAGGACAGACTTGGGGAAAAGAACCAAGCAGGAGAAGCTTTGATTACAAAGCTGTCTCTGATCGTGGAGATCACTGGTGTCTCAAGAGGAAAGCACACGGAACCAGCTGGAGACAAACATCCTTGGCAGGACAGCACCAAAGCAGCAATGGCTCCTGAGCACTTCTACCCAACTAGTCTCTACTCCCTCCAGATCAGGCAGCAGCAGGAGCTCTTCCCATCAGGAACAGCCTCTCTCTCCCCCTAGTGGAGAGGCCGTCTGCAGAGCTCAGGAAGATCCACTCTCAGGAGAGACTAACAGCACGATTAATAAAGCAGCCACAGCTTTTAAACAGCCTCACAGCAGGAAGAGCTGTTCCACTGCTGCTTTGAGCCTGTACTTTCTGTCCCTGGTAAACTTACAAGCAGTTGCCACTTGCTGACACTCAGCAGCCACCTAGTAAGATTTCCAGGTAAATCCTGATAGTGGTGGTCCAACAGGTGTCCCACCAGAATTACATCAGCCTACTTCCAATTGCTCCATTAACCCCCTCAACAGGACCAGTGTGGTGGGGAAAAAAAAATCCTTCAGCTGTTCCCACTCACTGTTCTCTGAGGAATTCCAGGCAAACCTTTCCTGACTGCAAATTAGTACAACAATCCAGCCAAGTCAATTCAGGTCCTTCAAAGCCTCCGTCTATTCAAAGGACTGCCAAACTTCCAAGGATGGGAAGTGAGAAAACCTAACCCCCCTGCACCACAAACTCCTCCCAGCCTTCAGCAAAGACTGACTACTGCTATAAAAACCAACAAGAGATGCTGCTCTCCAGTATTCTCAAATGCTCTGCAAGCAGGATTGGGGATGGAACTAGACAGACTCTAAGGTACCTTCCAACCCAAACTATTCCAGGACTATGTTTTGTGTCCTTCTGTTCACCTCCATGTGCCTTGTCCTGACTGGCAGGCAGGCTGCCACACATGAAGGCCTGTGAGGTCATTCCACTCTTTCAGATGAAGCCTGTTCCCCCTTTTTTTGCTCTACTGCACATTTCAGAAGCTGCTGTGCTTGGGTGCTAAAGAGTAAAGGGAAAAACCTCTGAAGGATCAGGTTGCTGGACATGAGCCAGTGCCAGCTGCACCTGTGGACAGTTTGTCTCCAGCCATGGACAAGGCATTTGGGCAAACACAGAGACACCTGTTGTGAGTACCTGGACATTTATAGCAGAAGCAGAGACACTTGAGTGACGGACCTAAAATTAGCATGTAGACAAAATATCAGGTGCAACACTCAAAGTGAGGTCAGCATAACTGCCACTGTAGGGCCTATATAAACCAAACACATCAACAAGGACAGTCCCCAACCATCAACAAGACCATGGCTTTTTAGCCTGCCTCCTGCACAAGGGCCTTACCTGGTCACTGACAGACTCTGGCAGGAAGTGACAGACTTTTTCCAGCAGAGCCTCAATTTCAGCTGTCGTGGCATTCTTCTCCAGCTCTTTGTCTGCATAAGCCACCACCATCTTGCAGACATCACAGAAGCCACCTGAAGGTTTCACTGCAACTGGGAAAGAAAATAAAAAACCAACAAACCAAACATCAGTGCTTAGGTAGTTCCCCCAAACAGAAGGAGGCAGCACCAGCTAAGGCATCAGCTCATTTTGAACACCACAGACTCCTCACTACCCACCTGGCTGCTGGGGAAGCTTGCTGGCTGCACAGCATTTCAGCATAGCACACACAGCTTCAGGATTTGTTGCCTCCAAGAGCATGTCAATGAGAGCCTGGCCATAGACTTCTATGAAGTCCTTGCACTGGTCTTTGACAGTCCCTGGGAACAGGCGACAGACCACCTCCATTTCATGCACAATCTCCTCCTGAAGCACAAAAAGGGTGAGTGGGCAAATGAGGGACAGAAATCTCACTCTGTTCACAAGCATCTATTTTCTCTCCCACCCAGGAGGGAAACTTTGCCCTTGTGAAAAGAGGTAATAAAATTAACTTTCTTTCCCCTCCAGCAGAGTCCCATTGCAGCCAAAGCCCTCCACCTACACACCTCTGTCTTGTTGCTCTCCAACAGGCCAGTCACTTCTTTCACCATGGTCTCACATATTTCACACAGGGAGAAAGTCTTGTCTTGAACTGAGGTCTTCTGAGCACACAGAGGAAATACACAAACAATAAATCAGCACCATTTGACAGGGACAATGCCTAAAAGATCAGTCTAACAGCCCTGATGTGCAGCACACCCCTCTACCAGGCTGGCCAGTTTGAGCTCTATTCACCAGTCACACACAACCCAAGCCCAGCCTCAAGGGTCTCAATAAAAAGCCCTTCTGAAAGAACAGGTATTTTATGTGACTAATTAAGACAGCAATCCCCAGGCTGTAGGAGGAGGTAAGCTTAGTAGACACAGAGAAATGAGCAATCCCAGCAAGAAAATAGTCAAGGTAAATATGTAGAGGTTTTTAAAATACACTAATTGAGGGCAAAATCTCCTGGAATTGAGAGCACCCTCCTGTTTGCAAAACAAACCTTCGAACTCGAGTTCCAGCATTTGACTCTTATCACTCATCTGCCCAGGCAGGGGGAGCTGCCCCATTTTTAAAAGGGATTGAAGCATAACTCCAAACATAGACCAAAACTCAAATTGAGCAATTTACATTCAAGGTGTCACTCAGAACTGCTGGACAAGAGTTCCCATTCCAATCCTGAAGCACTCCCTCGTAGCTTTAGCTCAGCGTTGGCTCTGCTGTTCTAATAATTTAATCAGCTCTCCTACTTCACAAAGCAGCATCAGAAACAAGAAGAGGCCAGGACTTTATATGCAGGGAGACTTGGATTATTCTGCACATAAAAACTCAAGTTTTCTGTTTCACCTGGTTTGTTACACTAAAGCAAAAAGGAAAGCAAAGCAGAAAAAGGTCATCTTACCTCCACAGTTTCCATTTTCACCTCATGAACCACTTGAGCTGGAACCAGAGGCTGAAGGGGAACAGATTTCACAGAAACACAGAACCCAACCATGGCACAAATGTCCTGTGGTTGCTGCAAAGAGATGTAGAAAGCAATTTTTTAAAGTCTAGAACACTCCATCCTTTCTACAGAGCAAGGACAGAGAACAGTTTTAAAAGGCTCCAACACAACCAGAAATTTCATGACTAATTCTACTTCAGGTACTGCCAAAGCATTTGATATGGTTACAGGCAGGACAGCTACCAGGGGGAGTTCAGCAGTTCCTTTTAAAGAGGAAGAGATTAAAAACCCCACACACAACCCCCATTTACCATGACCCACACTATGCACACCCTTTAAAAGGAGTTGACTTAAGAGCTACCAGCACCAAAACAGGCCACCAGCATCACATTTGGACCTTCATCCACAGAGCTGCTCCCCAGCTTTAATCAAAAAAAGAGGCCAATCATCCTGACTCCAGAGTTCATCCAAAAGCTGAAAGAAATGCCTAGAAGAAAGGACTTCTCTCCTGATCCACAAGCTACCTTCTTTAAAGCTGCCAGTAACATCACACTCTGCAAACAGAAACAGTTTCTCTCAGTAATGAACACAGCCTACAAGAAACAAAAGGGTGTTAAAATCTAAGCCTGACCACTTTTACTTCAGTGGCTGTATTTCCAGTGTTCTTTTCAGGGTAAGAGAAAACAGCAAACAGAGAGAAAGTCTTTAAAAAGGCTTTCTTTCTCCAAGGTTTTGGAAACACACATGAAAACCCAAATGGAAAAATGAATGCTGGCCATGAGGCAAACTGCTCTAAGGAGGCCACACGATACCCAAAGTGAGAAAGGCTGCACTGAGCCAGACAAAGCTTGAATTTTCCCACCCAAAGTCTACCTAAGCTAAAAGGAGAGACCCTTGGCCCTACAGGTAATTAGAAGATCGTATCCTACCCTGCCACAAACTTCCTTCAGCAGAGGCTTATGTCAGAGTTAATACATCACATGCCACAACCTCATGCACAGGCAAGGCAAAAGCAGCATCTCAAAGATGCTGTGCTGCTTCAGACCACTCCAGGCAGCACCTTTAAGTCAAGCCCTTTGGTTCATGCATTGTAAGAAGCAATCCCAGGTATTAATGTCACATCAACACCCACATACACACAACATGTTCTCTCACAGAGACATGACAGACACAAGGTCTCACAGGACATTAAAAGCCCAAATCACACAAGGAAGGCTTCCCACATCTTTTCAGTTCATATACTTCAAACATCTATACCACTGTCCTAGATTTAAAGGGTAATCAAGAAAAAAACCCAGGGGCAGCTTCACTCAAGCCTTTTTGAGCCCAGACTTTAAGCCAGCAGCTGACAGGAGCCACTGGCATTGCTTTGTCCACATCTACTCTTCTTTGTGAGGAGAGGGAGCACATTTTCTGCTGATTTCAAGCTGAAATCTTAGCAGCACAAAATGGTATCTGGAGCTGGGCTGATGCAGTGGAGGAAGCCTATGGTCTTTCTCTGTTTTAAGCACATAAATGTCCCTTGTATCTGTCAACACTGGGTACAATCACACCATGTACAACACAGCTAATAGAGCAAGGAGTGAACTACAAAGCCCTTTCAGAGCAAAAGGAACTACAAGCAGGCTACCACCACAGGCAAGGTGCTCACCTACCTGATCCTTCTGTTGACAAGGGAGATTGGAGACAGAGGAAGAAAGGAGAAATTAAAGATAACAGTTAAAGAGAAAAAACACGTCAAGCACTTGGAACTGCATATGATCTTTGCACGAAGATAATGGAATATGACACAGTCCCCACCCCCAAAGATCCTCAGCATTGCTAACTCACATTTAATTGCACAGTGCTGACCAGCATCACTCATTCACAGTTATTAAGGCATCCTGGGCAAGACGGATGCAAGGTGTGGTCATATTCCAGTCTCAGGTGTTAACAACACACTGCATTGCAATGCTTCAAATGAGAAACTAAGCCTTGCTGGAACAAAGATTGACTTCCTCCCCCACTCCCCTCCCTCCCCAAAATGCTTAAGAAACAAAATTAGCTTCTACATAGCCTTCAGCAACTGGAATCACAACAGGCCACTGTGTTGCCAAATTCAGGTTCAAGTCAGCCACGTGTTCCACTCAGAAGTTCACCTATAGTTTGTTATGTTACTTGTGGCATTTAGGGACTGCATTTTCTAAGGAGAGGCTTAGCTAATTTTTTTTTTCAAAGGCTTGGAAATCTCTGGACAAAGAGGTGCTGTGGAGGTGGTCAGCTGTAAATCTGTGTTGTTTCACAGAAGGTGCAGCACCACCCATTTTCCACGGCTCCTCTCAAGAGCACAGAGACCAGGAGCCCCTAGACAGCAACTCCAGGTGAAGGATGTCTAGTCAGGCTTCAGAAAGACACATTATCTCCAACACTTGAACTGATTTTGCAACACTGTGACAGACAACTCCAATATACTCTAATATTGGTGAGGAGAGGGGAAGTGGTAAGTACAGGTCTGAGATAAGAGCACACAGGAACATATGTAATATACCTTCCACATTTCAAAGGAATAGAGTGCCTTTTCTACCATGGAAGTGGTTGTGGAATGAAAGCGCTAAAGGAAGCATTGTGAAACTGAAATTAGTATCCAATTAGATGCCAAGTTCAAAGCACTAACACCAAGACTTACAGAGCAAGGGCTCTCCCCAGAGGTTTACTGCAGTACATGCTCCCTGTTTCCAAAGAATTAGCTACACAAATCAGAAAACTGAACTGAGAGCAAGTATTAGACTCTGCTGATCTTACCATGTGCATCATCATCTGGATAGCCAAGTCAGAATATTCAGAGATATAGCTCTTGCACTGCAGGAAGTGGGAAAAGAAAGTATTGTCAAATCTCTTGTGCTGCAGAGTTCATCAAGAATTTTCTAATACATCCCAAGGCATTGAGAACAATATTAATTTAACTCCTCTACTTAAAAACTATCCTGTTGTCTTTAAGAGCTTGTCCCAAATACAAGATGGCATTTCAGGTTACACAACCACTGCACTGATAACTGCTTATCTGATGAGTCTTTTTCTTTTCCTCTCAGGGCAAAAAGCCCTCCCCCTCACAGACAGGATATTACCCTGCCAGACCATTTTGGTGAAAATGGCCCGTCTTAAAAGCTTGAAGCAACCTGGAGTCTTTCTCCTCCTCCCCAGTCCCACACATCCCACCCACCTTTCCTGACCATCACATTATTCACAATTTTGGTGTTATTATTGTTATACTGTGAAGCATATCCTATATGCAACACACCCTTCCTTTGTGTTCTCAAACAGAGAACACAAGGAGGGGATTAAGGCACTGAACAAACTATTTTGTGTTTGCAATCAGGAACAATTTTTTTTTTCCCCCCCAACAAAAAAGGGCAGTTTACCATATCGGACATCCCGGGTCCCAAACGGTCACACTCCTCCTTGGCATGAGCAACCAAGGACTTCACAAAAGATGAGTTTGTCTTCACAGCTTCCTGAACATCAGTGACCAGCTGAATGCAATCCTGGCACACATCCCCACTTGCCTGGACAAAGAGGGAAAGGGAAGCAGAAGCTGACATAACTTATCGTGACATGTTTTAGAAGCTGCCAAGTTTTACAAGGTTATACAAGATATTTTGAGCTATACACAAGCCTTAATAAACACTCTGTACAATACTTTAAGGCCTGAGCTAATACAGAGACAAGCTACTGCTGGTATGTGCACCAGCCACTAGATGGGGATCAGGCACATACCTGGCTCCACAACAGAGATAACACTTCAGATACCCAATCTCCAAAATCTTCTGGTTTTGTTACAGACCACAGCAGGAACGGTTTCTAAATCTGGCACAGACCTTATCAGCCCCACCCACAGCAGCTTGTTCTGCACCCACTCACTGCTTAACTCCCACACCCTGCCCTGTTGCCAACACTCAGCCTCTGCTCCCAAGTTCATTATCTCATCTACACCCCTTCTGACAACTATTTGTTCTTTCCCAATCCAGTCTGTCACCTGCACACTCAGAGACAAATGCCTCCCCCCAGGGGCACAGTTAAGCAGGAAACTCAAAATGTGGGAAGAGTGACTCTTCCTTTGAACACTGGTGCCAAACTTTCTCTCAGAAGAAACTGTTTCTAGTAAGACCTACTGGATTACCACAGTCCTGGATGGGAACAGCACAGCACAAGACTGGTCTTTGCAGACTGTAGAACTTTCAATCCAAGATTATACACACATTGATGTCCCACACTGGAACAGCCCTGCACCCTTACCTTAGGCTTCTGCTTGGGTTTGTCCTGAGGGTAAAGGAGGAGAGGCACATTAGCCATGAAAGGGGATGCCAGTTCAGAGAAATCCAGCTCTGGGATCTTGTTGGTCTGGAGCTGTTTCTGAAGCTTCATTGCTGCAAGGTGCTTCTGCAGGGACTGACACAGGGCCAGGGCACTGCACACCACTTCAGGTTTATCCTGGGGAGACAACACACACACAAAGCTCCAAACTGCTGCCACTTCTATACAAAGGTCAGAGCAGAGTGTCATCCAGCTGAAACATGACAGGGAAAATGCTTCCTCTCTGTGAAACAAGTCTCCAAACCCACACCACCCACTGCAGCCCCAGTGATCCACAGAGGATTGCAGGATCACATCCACAATGTTATGCAGAAGAGAGATTCGGGCAGGACTTTTAATCCCAATGGCTGAAAACTGTTATCTACTCACTAGCTCCTCTTTGATCATGTCCATGATGACTGGCAGGTAGGAATCCACGATCTCCTTGCACTCAGAGACCAGGCCTGGGTCAGGAAGAAACTCGCACGTCTTCTCCAAGTAAGAGCGGATCTCATCCTATGAAAGATGAGATGGGCATGGACAGACTCTCTCTCTTTCTCCCTCAAATCCTCTTCCCATTCCCAAAATGCACCATACAAAGCCTAAAACAAGCTCCCTGGACTCAGATGGGTCCAGGCAGCGGGAAGCACGACTAGAAGGAGGTTTTACACTGCAGGTCTCTTTCCCCCAGTCCTGACCTACAATGAGACCCTGCCAAAATGAAAACATGGAATACTGTTTGCAAGGCCTGCACACACAGCCTTCCCAGAATAGGGAAGTGAAGAGGAGGAGGAGGTGAAGAAGAGGAGGAAGTGAAATCATGGACTGGAGGGAAAGTGACTGACTTATACAAAGTACTCACAGGTTCACAGAGGAAAGAAGGGCCCACAAACCAAAACAAGGCCACTTGGTGCAATCACCCCCTTCTAGAGACTGCACTACCCCACCTTTTAAGGTTGATGGCCCATTGGCACAAGAACAACTTTATTAAGCATCTACAGTTAATGAGGGCTGTGTGAAAGCATGAGAGGCTCTAGGATTTGCCAATTTCTAAATCAGTAGCAGCTGTTTAGAAGCCCTTTCCCATGTCCCTTTCAACATCTTGTGCTTATGTTATGAAAACACACAAAGAACTCTTCTACCCCCTCCCACAGACCTTCTTAGCTCAATAAAATCAAACAGTGTTTTGGGAGGAGGAGAAAGGGAGCTCTGCTTACCTCAGTGGCATTATCCTTCAAAACCTTGCCAGCCACTGCCACCAGCTCCTTGCACAAGTCACAGGGGATGCTGTTCTGGAGAGAGAAACAGAGTCACTCCGAGAAAGGCCTAAGTGCCTGTAAGAACAGTGTGTAAATAACAACAAAAGAACAAGCACTACATTTGGAATTGAAGGAAAATACTGGCTGGGGTGGGAAGAGCTGTTTTAAGCATGTCCAGCTCCAGTTTCTTCAGTAATCAGCAGAGCACGAAGGAGATGGCATGCTACCACTAGTTCACTACTGGTTTATTTCACCTAGTCCAAGTCCATTAAATACATTGTCCCAAGAATCTTTCTCCTGAACCATCTGCCTTACTCTTCAGGGTGTTGCTAGAATCTAAGAGCACTTCAGGCAGCTTCCCTCATTTCAGCTGTGCTCTGACATTCCTCCCTTCTCCTACTTTTCCCCAAGCTGAAATATCTCAGCACAGATACAGCCAGTGCAGATTGGATGCATCAGTAAATAAAGTACTTTTTCCCCTTCCCAGAAACCTGTGGGACAATACCCCAAACTACAGCTACACCTCAGCCCTCACATTCAGTGCAAATGCAACACGAAAAGCTGCACTAAATGTAACATTTGAACCATTATTTACTGCCATGGCTTTCATAATTCAGCATGTGCCAAGGCATGAACCTCTGAGAAAGGCCTGAAGAAGCACAGAGCTGTTTTTGTAACAACCCATTGCTCAAGTTAAGACTCTCTGAATTAGGGGTCAGCAACAAAGAGGAACGAGTGAAATCCACCAGCTCCATTCCATCCATTGCTCAGTGATGGTGCAACAGGTCACGGGGAGAAGTCAGCAGACCAGTTGTGCAAGGCAGAGCAGCGAAAAGCAGCCTTGATCTGGCTGCCCAAATTAAGGCACAGCAACCCAGGCCGAGCCAGCTGTAGCACTTAACTCCAATGAGAGACTGCAGAAACCTTCCTCAGCTCAGAGAAACCTGCCCTGCCAAGCAGAGGGGAGGGGGAGAGGGTCCAGCAGTGGATACTCACGACAGCAGGCTTGTTCCAGACGTTCTGCTGGCAGTGCTTGACCGCCCCGCACTGCGACGCCGTCCGCAGGTTCTGGCACCACACCTCTGGCCCCTTCACACACTCCTTCTGCCACAGCACAGGGCTTGCCACAGCTGCCAAAGACACACACACACAGTCAGCAGCCTGTGGTTTCTGCACCAAAGGAAGCAGGTTCACTCTGTGCAGTACAACCACTAGTTATACCCCAGTGCAACGCTCCAGTTCAGGAACATCCTTATTTCATCCATATTTCAATTTTTGAGCTGAAATGTGAGTCACAAACACCACAAGAGCTGAAGTTCCCTCAGCAGCCTATTCCCCCATCATCCACCTTTTGTAGGAAAAAAAAAAAATAAGAACAAAATGCAAACCCTCACTTTGCTCAGCACACAAGAACTCCCAGATGATTCGAAACACAGAAACTGCTCACTGCAGAGACCCACACTTCAGACAGCTGATTCCCACAGCCTTAAGTGAAGAGGGCACTTGGTGTCATGGTTTAGATGATGGGTTGGTGCTGGGTTACAGGCTGGACTCCATCTCAAAGGTCTTTTCCAACCTTGTCAGTACTGTGATACTTCCCTGTTCTCCTGTAGCTTCAACTGTGGACCAGCCTGGAATTGCTGCCTGCATTCCTCCTCCCACATGAGCCACCCTGTTCTCACACAGCAACTGAGACAGGGAGGAAACTAACTGGATTAGAAGCCACAACAATGTACACATCACACGGAGGACTTAAGATCAGCTACAGACCAAAACACTGATCATAAACAAAGCCTTAAAAAACAACCCAAGGAATGTCCTATCAGTTTTTAAACCCAGCAAATCTATTTAGCCTTTTTTTTCCTCTGGGTCAGCAATTCAACTGTGCACAGAAAAAATCTGTGGGGGTGGAAAAAAGGACCAGTCCTTGTTTGGACACTGCCTGCCATCCCACAGGGAGCTGCTCTCCACTCTATAAAGTGACACACAAGTGACACACAGAATGTAAAGTGTCTGCACTGAGTAAGCAACAGGACAAATGAATCAGCTGCACCTTTCTGATGACTTCCCAAGCTTCTCTTTTCAGCTGTGCTGTCTGGGCTGGACACCCAACCTCTCCCAGTTCCTAAAACCACCCTGTGGGCTCAGTTTCTTCAGCCATGCCCTACATTGCACCAAGCTATGAAGAAAGAACTCCTGAAATCCCACAGCAAACAAGCTCCAAGAAAACCTACCACAGCCAAATGCCCAGGAGGCACCAGTGTCAAAGTTTACAATAAATTTTAAAAAAATCCCCAACCAACACAAAAACCACAACCCCCAACCTGTTCCACACCACCAGCTATGCAGGTGTTGTTGAGGATTTCACACCAGTGCTGTTTGCATGTGACAAAACCCTGTGGGAATCACACTGCCAGCCAAGAGGCAGCAGTTCAGCTGCTCCATTCCCACAAAGTTTCCAGGGAGGGGAGCAATGCACCAGCTGAATTGCCAGGTACACAGGCACCACACAAACGCTGCTTTCTGGGTGGCTTTCTCAGCTGTTCATTTACAAAGCCTGTTTACCCCGGACTTCAGAGGAGTGACCTATTTATTTCCTGAAAGATGTGCTCTGCACACTTAATTTTCTACACAAGAGCCTGAAGCTTGCCACCCCTTTTTCCCCAAGAAAAAGCCTGGACTGCACATTATTGCTGAGCAAGACAAGCACACCAGGACTGCCTGTGAAACTGCAGGGAAAAAAAGATGTCAAAGCTTCCAATACTGTATGGTCAGCAAAATATTTACAGACTGTTCTAAACTCCAGCTTTATGGATCTGGAAGCACAATAATAGTTAATTTTCAGAGTCAGACTGGCCAGCCAAAGAGCTGCCAGCTCTGGCAGGGTGACAACAGCCAAGTCTACACTTGGGTGAGGGGAAAGTTATTCTTCCCTTTCAGATACTGGCACTGAACAGTGGTAGGAAGGCTCTGGAAGGCAGAGTCATGCCCTGAATGAAATCAAGCAAGACCTGGACTTTAAACAGAACAATTAAGGGCTCCCAACTATTTACAAGTAAAGCTTTTAACCTACGCCTTTATTCCTGAAAATCAAAAGAAAATCACTCCCCCTACACTGAAACTTGCTGTGAAATTACAAATCTAATCCGTGTAACTCAAATTACAGTTATTCCAAGCAGTTTCTTACACTCCTGATTTAAGGGAGCATTTACAAGCCAAGCTGAGGCACTCAGCTCTAACTTGCACTGGTTTAATCTGGCTCTTAATGAGCTTTCAGGTTCTGTTTCCTTTTTTACTTTAAGATCCTGTCACTGTACTTCACTTTTCAGATGCACACCAGCTTCAGCAGAAGGTTGAACAGCTAGTCTTGCTCCTCCTTCCTGACAGCCTGGTAAAAATACTATGCTTCAGCTTTATTCTTACTTAATCAGCTCCTTTGGCTGTGTCTTTAACCAATTCCCTGCTGCATGGCTTCTGTCTCAAACAGATGCTCCCACAGAGTCACAAATGCTCCTGCTTGTTCACAAAGGGAAGAAAAGAAACAGTCTTAAAATGAGATGGATTAATGACAGTACATTAACTACAATTACTCAGAAAAGAAGAGCCTGAAATCCTTTACTGTGCATCTGATTGTGCTGCTTCATGGTGGGGACACAATCCCCCCTCACCAGCCTGGAAGGAGAAAAATGAGGAGTTTCTCAGAAGAGGTGATATTACAACTTGGGAACAGCAGGGGTATAAGAAGAAAACTGTTCCTAAGACAATAAACACCAAAAACCAGCTGTAGGATGGAAGCAGCTGGTACTATTTAAAGATCCCCACTCCTGCCACTGCACCTACAGACTTTTTCTGTCAGGAAAAGCCCACAGGGTGAGGGAACCTGAGTCAGCTGCAGCACAAGTTGAACACCCACCCACCCACAGAAACAGAAAATGACTTACAAAGGACACCAGGACAGTTCTTTCCTTCTGAGAACACAGCTCCAAACTCTGTGTTTTCAGCACAGACCGTTCTGGGCAAACAGTGAGTGTGCAAATCTGTTTGTAAGGGTCACACATGGCTGGCACATCCCAGGAAGCAGCTACAGAACACAGACCATACACCCTAATCGTGGCTTTTTTTCTTCCACCTTCCACAGAGTGAAATTTGTATTGGTTTATTCTCTATTACCCACATGGAAATGTCTTTGTTAGGTGTCCAGTATGAAAGGATGAACCTTCACTGCAGCAATATCCACCACCCTTCCCTTCTGAACACCCTGGGAGAAACGAACACAACTAAAACAGCTCTGGATTAACTCAGATCTTGCAGATGCAGAAAGCAACAGCCTGAAATCCTTTGCTGTTCTTCCCTCTAGCTTGGTCTCCTGTTTGATTATGAAACACCATTTCTCCATCAGTATTAACTTCCATTACAACAAGAGCAAATATGCCAGTGAAGTGTGTTAAGACCTTGTGCTGTCTCAGAACAAAGAGTTCTGAGTACTGACAGCTTTCCTGCCTGTTCCCTCCAAACAGCCTTTGCTGCAAGGGGAACAACACCCAAACAAGGCACTTCACACACCCCCAGCACAGCAGCAACCCAAGAGAAAGCTAATCACTGCCACTCATCTCACACAGCTCCCAAAGCCTGATGGACAAACCCACAGGCAGAACCCTCCTGGCCTCCCTTCATTTTCCAGACTGTTCCCTACCCAAGGTCACCCCTTTTTAAACACATTTCTCCTTTCTCTGCAGAAAGTCACACCTCAGACCTGCCCCCCCTTCCCTGCAGTTCCACTATTTTTAGAGCAACAAACAAGTTTATCTGTGAAGGCCAGGCTGTGTCTTTAGTCTCCCTCTCACTGGTTCCTCCCTTCTGGAGCTGCTGCAGACATATGGATTCTTCAGTCTGAGAAAAAACAGCCTCTGCTCCACCAATTCTGCCCTAAATTAAGCAGAGAAAGAAAAGGGAGGAGAAAAAAGAGCCACTCTGACCTCTCTGATGGACATGTCCAACAGACAAGAGAAACCCTCTCCCAGAACAACATCACCAAAATACTCCAAGGGCGGAAGACAACAGCAGCAAAGGAGATTTGAGGCCCAGGTCAGCACCCCAACACTGCCAGGACACCAGGAACACAGTCCTGCAAGTGACTGTCACTTCACACAGGGATCTGCCAGGAACTCACACAGAAACCACTTTAAAGGCCACAAAAATAAAGGGAAACCTGCAACTGGGTCCATCCTCCTTAACTCAGCAGCTGTGCTCCCTAAAGCAGCAGAGGGTAACTCCCACCTCCTTCCTCCCTTGGAACGGAGACACCAACAATCAGACAGGGCAGTGGAGGTGACAACCCCTCAGAAAACACCACCTTGCCTCCCTGGAAAGCTCACAGAGGCACTTGGAAAGCTCAGCTCAGGGAGCAGGAGCAAGGACAGCTACAGGGAGATTGTTCACAATCACCTTCCTGGAGGAAAACCCTCCCCTTGTGTTACTCTTCTCCCAGGGAGAGCCAGCCTGAAGGTTTTCCCTGAGATCCTCAGGAAAACAGCCCAAGAAACCCCCTCCAAAGCTGCACTGAAGCTGCTAATGAGACTCCTGTGATTGTTCTCAACACTTAATACCTTACATAAGCTTAAATGAACAGGGATCCAAACGAGCCAGACCAGAATCCCTGAAGAGAAAAAAGGATGAACAAGAAAAACTATTACCCAGGACACAAAGAAATTCACCTTGAAGGCTCCAGACTCCTCCAAACTGAACTGCTACAAAAACCCTGGTGTGAGCAACGGGGCTGCAGACAAATTAACCTGTAAATTGGGGGAAAAAAAACCCAAAACAGGAAAGCACTGAGATGCTGTTCACCTCAATGGGCTGAAGTCCAGTGTGGAAGATAATTAGATAATTTGGGGTGCTGTAGACTCTTATGGTTTAACATCAGTCTAACCTGTCAGAGTACATGAACACATTCATCAGGAGGGATGTTTTTTTCCTGTGTTTCCCACTTGGCAATGATAAAACAAAAAAGACTATTCATTATCCCCCAGAAACACCCACAGCGCAAGTGAGAGCACCAGTCTCTGCCACTCTCAGCTCTGCTGGTTACTGACTCTGGCAGTTCTCCAAAGAAGTGGGGAAAAAGCAAAGTGGCTTCAAGTTAAAGAAGTCAAGAGGGATCAACTTCTCTCCACCAGGTCTTACAAAGTGTCTACAAGTCAAGGAGTGATCTCCACACACAGTTATCTCGAAGGGCTCCACACTCCAGTCCCTCTGTGCCCAGTTAAGGGGCAGAACTTCAAAAGCTCTGACACCAGTGACTCCTGCCAAGGGCTCCTGTGCCTCTGGATTAATGAGGCAGCAAAGTGGCCAGAGTGTTTGAGAGACAGCAACATCACCTCTGCTGCCCAGAAAATCCCCACAGTCACCGCAAAGGTTGCAAGGGAGTAATTTCCACACTGCCCAGAGATTCCCACCAGGTTCCCAAGCAAGCCCCAGCTTCTGCCTGATGTTTTTCTATGACACAAACTACAGGAGCCAGTGGGATGTCCAGGGGCACCTGGCAGTCAGTCACCACTCCCACACAGCACAGTAGGATATTCCCAAAAAGTCAGGAGAAGCACTTTGCCCTGCAGAAATACACAAACACATTCTGGACACACTCACTGCCCATGTCCATAATTCCTGGGTTTGTTCTGAGAGGGTTTTTTGTGGGTGAGGGGGATAGATTCCATGTGAGTCCCTGCAGAAACCCTGTTATTTCAATCTCCCTCTTTCACCAGGCAAATACATCCACCCCAGCAAGGGTTGGGAAACCTGCTATCTGACATCTGAAACCAAACATTGCCCCATGGCCAAACACAGAGAAGCACCAACCTAAAATACACACACACACACACTTCAAAGACCACACAAGCAGCCCTTTCAAACTGCAGGAGGATCTCTGATATTTTAATAGCAAGCTGGTTGCATAAAAAAAAACTGCTACATTAAAAAAAAAAAACTAAAACAGAAAGTGAAAGAGTAAAGAAAAAACACAAACAACCTTTTATTAAGCCACAGAATCAACAAGGTTGAAAAAGACCACTGAGATCATCGAGTCCAGCCCATTACCCAACACCATCCCACCACCTAAAACAAAGTCACACAGTCTGAAGGTGTTGCCCCAACCTGCTTTGGGGAATCAGATCCATGTGAGAAACTGAAACAACAACCCAGGGTCAGGCAACAGCAACACGTACAAAGTAAAAATCCTTTTATAATGCCTTTTATAAGGAAAACCCTTCCCTGAAAGAGCCCAGCCCGACCTCCTGGAGCCCCAGCTGGCACTGGGTGGTGACAGGTTGTGTTTCTGACCAGCTCCTCCACCCTGGGGGTGCCCCAGACCTGCACAAACCCAGGGCACAGGGGATCCAGGGCAGGAAGCACTGCTGGGCTCCTCCAGGCTCAGCCAAGAGCAGCCCGAGCTATTTTTACCTCCCCAGCAAAGAGGGTTGTGCAAGGGCAGGTTTACACAGGGCACATGACTGGGCGCTGCCCCAGCCCCGCCTCAGACCCCGTTATCCCTCCAGGAAACGGGAGTTTGCTTCGACAGAATCACACCATCAGCCACTCTGGAGAAGGCCCCCAAGACAGACCCCCACTCCCACCCTGTCAGCCAGCACTGAGAGCCATGTCCTGTCC
>VYZS01053567.1:757-26060 GCA_013400695.1 Neodrepanis coruscans | reverse complement strand
GACAACTGAAGGTTTATTTTACCTGTTACCACCACCACCACCTCCTCCGCCTCCACCTCCATGACTCTCCATCCCATAGGATTGGTTAAGGTAAGAGTCCATGGATCGTGGGCCACCATAGCCTCCATGTCCATAATCACGGTCCATGTCTAAAAAAAGAGCACAGAAATGTTTATAAAGAAAGCAAGTGAGAAGGCTTATTAAGTAATCTAGCTTAAATTCTTAAATTAAAGGCTTACTCTTTCCCATGGTGCTTATAAACAAAATAGAAAATTGCCAGCTGCAAACCAATTTTGACACTGTGCTTAGAGAAGCCACATGTGTCTTTGTCATCATCTGAGCACCTCTTCACTGGAATCGAGCTCACGTTCTTTTCCCAGTAGTGAGTAACTCAGGATTATCATTCCACCAGGTGGAATCAACACAAGCTAAATTAAGATAATTAAATGGAGATAACAGATGTAGAATATGACACAAGTTTGTGGAGAATTAAGACCACTTTCCACCCTTTATTAATACACACAGCTCACGGGCATCTGCTTTCTCTATCCAATGTTCACTCACACTGACAGCAACCCTGGGTCAAGGTTACAAGCTGTCAGGCTGCAGTGCAGACTCTGTATAGGCTACAGTCAAACAAATTAATTTTCTCCCATCTAGCACAAACAAAAATCCAACCAAATCAGTACTTAGCTGCAGCTCACTAACTGCACTCAGATGCCAGTATTTCACAGCTGAACTGTGTCACTTCATGACATCTTTCTATCTTGTAATGAAGTCTGGCAAAAGAAAACTTCCTCCTCAGCCCTGGAAGTCCCATGTAAAACTCAAATTCAAAGCACTAAAACACTGTTGCAGATCTGCATAACAAGAGCTATTGTCTTCCTGTAACATACACTACCTGCACTCCGCTGGAACTCTAGAGACCAAAACTGCTCCCAAGTACCCACCAACACTACCTTTTAGATAATATAAAGGAAACTTAGAAAGTCAAGACTCACAGAGAAAGCAGCACAGAGAAGGAAAACACAATGAACATAGGAAAGAAAAACAAAATCAAATACTTATTTACTCTGACAAGAGAGACTATTTTATACATTTCAAGATCTCCACATGTACATTAACTTTTCCAAGACAATTATTTCATTTGAAGTCCTAAGAAACTGTCCTATTTAAAGAAACACAGTAATTCTCTGTGCACATCATTTCATGAAAATGAACTGTACTGCTGAAAATATGTAAATAAACTATATCCCAGTTGTACCTGCTTCTCCTTGGCACTAGGTTATTTAATTTACTTTCTTATATCTGTCAACAACAAGAATTTTGCACATGGTTCTGAGCTGACTGTATCACTTTTACACAGATATTCTTAGCACACCTGAATAGAGACTCCCACAAATAAACACCTCCCACTGATTTTATTCTAGGTCACAGGTCATTATAAAAAAAATTAAAGATGATACTTCTGGGACAAAAAAAAAATCTTTTAACATGGAAGTCACACTGCACTTTTTCATATTCTGAAGATAAAGATTCAAAAATGAAAGCACAAAAAAAGCTTTTCAAAATACTAATCACGTAGCACCACACACATCAACTTAAACTTTAAAGTTACTGCAAAAAGTAATGGCTGAGGCTTCAAATAAAAGCATCTAATGTTCCTCTCTGGAATGACTGAATCCTCTGCCACCTAATCTAGCACAATACCCTCAAGACTGTATACATAAAGATGCAGGCCAGCAAAAAGAGGAAGGTAGCAAATAAGATAAACTCAGTTTCACAGAAATTAAGATTAGATGACCCAGCTTGTTAGGGTTTTTAATACATATAACTAATCAAAAGACACCAACATTCTGAACACTGACACATCTGATCTAAAAGCAGCCAATAATTCCATTTCAACTGCTCCCTGTTATCTACAGGCCCTGAGATGGCACAAAAGCAGCGAGGACAAGAGTTGGAGAGGTGAATCAAATCATCCAAAAATGAAAAACACACTATCAAGATCCCTGCCACTGCAATGCAATTCTACTACAGTGTAATAAGTAGGGACCAGTGTTGTCCATGTGCCAGAAGTTCAGTATTGGAAAAACACAAAAAATATTCAGTTGTAAAAGACTCTTCCAAAAAATCATTTGAAGCATAGTTTTGAAATAAATTTTAAAAAAAATAATAAATTTTTTAAGCAGATACTAAAATCAAATACTCAATAGCATTTACAGTCACAGGATAACTTCTGACATCACATTTGCTCAACACTCTCCTTATTCATCCACAGTTCATGTTATGTAACCTCAGCAGTCTTGCTGTAGAGCTGTGCCAGTCCCTAAATCCTTGAATCACTGCCTTTAGGACATCACCACCTCCTCCCTAACAGCAAACAACTTACTCATCTTTTTCCAGACTCACTGCACTGCATTTGCCTGTTATAACACACTCAAACTTGAAAACAGTTAACAGGGGTACAAAAGGTACAAAGACATGAAGAGAGATGATCACTTAAATAATTTACTACAAGAAAAGGGAGGTAGCAAAAGAAACAAACAACAAGCGAAAGAGTTAACTGGATCCTTTTTCACAAGACAGATATACAAGTCCTCAAACTGTGCAACAAGTAAGAAGTTACTAAAAATTTACATGGATTCAAGACAGAAATTGTCTAAGTCAACTGACAAGAAATTCAAAGTATGTTGAACACAAAGACCCTGGCTCTGGCTCAAAGTCTCCAAGCTGCAAACCAGTGAAGGCATATAAATATACCCAAGGAGTACCTGTACGACTTCTTCTTCACCTCCCAATATAGTGACAAACAGGATAAGGTGGGACACACCTATCTTTGACCTGATCTAATGAAGGTGACTTTGTGATCCCCTTCCAACTATTTCATTAACTGTTCCACACTGCTGAGCATTAACCTGCCATTCCAACCACTGGCCTCCTGGTTCAGCCCTCCTGTCAGCTGCAAACTTGACCAAAGGTTTCTAGATTTTATGCTTCCAAGTCCAGAGCTTGACAAAGACACTGCATTCAAATTAACAAGTACAGCATTTCTTCAGGTATTAAACTTTTCTTTACTCTCAAAGTCTGTTCTCCAGACATCCTAAAAAGGGGGAAAACATACAAGATGACAGTAAGTATTCACTCAGATGAACCAAAATGGAAAGGACTTCAATTTTTGAATGTAGTATCTGAATAATAATCACTGTCACCCCAACCAGCAGAGACAGGAGTTCCTGTCTGTGGAAAGTGTTCAGACTAAATGTGAAAATGTTGCACATGATAAGAGAACATGTGTTTAAACATTAGAGATCAAACACCAGTAATGGCATTGCAGCAACTCAAACTGAAAATTCAAATATGTAGTACTTCATCTGAGTTTAAATAGTAACTGTTTATCAAGGAAACTTTTGAAGAAACATTTTATCTCGGGATCTATGAATACTACAGAATAAAAGAGATAAAAAACCAGTGGTCCATATTTGCTCCCAAAGTTTAAAAATAAAAGAGTGAATCCCTGAACTAACAAAAGCATAGTCAAAGTATCGGAACAAAGAATTTATTAAAGGAATAATCTGGGGTTTGGTATCTGCAACGTTTTGTACAAATACAGTGTGGCTGAATGAGCTGTTGAACTAAAGTACAGAAAGAACTTGTGAAAGAACTATCTAGTTTTTAATTTCTAGATAATACTTTTAAGTCTACTGGTGCAGACAAGGGGTGAGAAGAGTTATGTCAAAAGCAAAAAAAAGCATTATTTACTCTAAAATAAAAAAGAATGGGACTCTAAAAGACAAGCTTAATTTACAAGTTAAAATGTTAAAGTATTTGTTCATAGTAATTTAAAAAAAAAGAAGTCATGTCTGGTGGAGAGATCACTTAAAATAGCTGCAAAATAAACCTCAATAGCCAGTAAAGAAAAATCAAATTTTTCTTAGGAAAAAACTAAGAAGTTAAACATGTAGTAGATTAAGACTCAGAATTTCTGTCTTGGCACAAAGGACTCCATTGAAAAGAGAAAGCTTAAGATCAGAGAACATTTAAATCATATTCAAAGCATAAAGAGAAGAAATAATTTTCAACAGCATCCTCCACATGAAGTATATGAAAAGAGTAGAAAAATGAGAAAGAAGATCTTGCAGTAATAAATAATAAATTTTAAAAGATTAATTTCACTAAATTTTAAATTCATAACCCACAATGACCAGAACAAGCTTAAGGATTCATTGTGCAATAGGAAGCAGGACTTTTTCCAGGCATGTTACAATTTCATAACATCATGTCCACATCGGCATCACAACCTTGCCCTTAGGTCACTTCCCTTGCCAGATTAAAAGGACAATAGTTGCAGTTACTAAACTATTTACATGAATAGTTAACAATATTAATAGGATTCATCCTGTAGGACATATCAGCCCTGTCTGAAATGGAGTCACCAGCAAGGGACAATGGTGAAATTACAGCAGACATCAGACATCCGAATGAAAGTGCTTCTCACTGGCTAAAAGTTTCTAACAAGAAGAATCTTGCCAAGAGCTCAAAAGAAAACCGGGCAAAGGTGAGACTTGCCAACATCCATCCTCTGCTGCCACCTACTGGACCCGCACAGAACAGCCTTCAGCTCCCTGTGCAGAATCAGGGCAAGACCTTTCTGCAAGCCTTGACCACGGACATACAACGCACGAACAGTCACGGCCAAAGTTTCCAGCTGCACACATCAGAATTAGCTTTTTTAATAAGTACAAATAATAGAAAGCTTAATTATCACAACAAAAACTATTATGACAGAGTTACATGAAAAGAACACTCTAATTGTACAACACATATTTGATTAGTTACTTTCCACAGAATTCACTTCAATACTACTGTCAGCAGATCTCAGAAATGCAGGTTCTGATTAACAGCTACAGTGAGTATCCCAATAAAACACTTAAACTGTCATTTAAGAATAACCTTTTATACTAAAAATCAAAAGGACATTCAGTTAGGATCAATACAAAAGATTAAAAACAGGGCCATAGATTTAATATATTTATTTTACGATAAGGAAAGATAAATGCAAAATAGTATCATTGGGAAAAAAAAAAGGCTAAGACTCAAGAAATGTATCACAAAAATTATCAAATTGCAATCAAAGATGCATCTGTAATCCAGTGTACTATTTCCACATAAGAGCCAGGAAGAGTATCAGGAGATCCAACAGCAAGAGTTTACTTGCAGGTATCTGTGAATAAAGCTCAGGAACAGTTTATAGCAAAGTTTTTATACAAACATCCTTTTAGTACTTGCTTGCATGCTGGCAAGAGATGTCAAACCATTTCTTGAGTCTTACTAAAATCATAATCATCTTACAAAAATACATGCATTCTTTTTTATCTCTTTTTTTATAGTGCAAAAACAAGAGCTAGCTTTCGGTGTTTCACATTACTTTATATGCTTTCTATATTCCTTCCCAAACTGTTAGTTGAAGTAAACTTTACATAAAAAGTAAAGAAACAAAACCCCAGCAGTTACAAGTCCTGTTTTTTTTCCGTGTTGATATAAAAAAGAGGCATATCCTTTCTTTCTAACGGAAGCAATAAAAATCTAATATAGCACTCTAAGAAAATACTAATTAATGCAAAAAGGCATCATCATAATTAAAGCCTTTTCCCCCCTCCCCCCATCCCCACTCCCTGATCTCACAATTCTGATTTGGAACCTGCAGGAGTTCAATGTTGACATGCCCAAGATGAAAATCGAGTCTCACTCCCAGACAGTTACAACTCCTCCAGAAAACAATATGTGCACTCAAACCACGTTATGCACTTTCAACCACCCGTTTGCTTTTTTTGTTTTTGTCAACACCGACTGTTCAGCCCCAACTCTTTTTACAGGTTAGATGTATTTATAGCTCATACCTGAGACTGACCCACTGGGCATGTTCACACCACAATGCATGGGGGTATCTGGGAACCTCCAATCTCTGTCTTCAGCTGGAGAGGATGGGTCAGTGAGAATGACTTAGTGCTTAGCAAGAGCTGCAGGGGAGAGACAGGGAGCCGCACCCCGAGGCGGCTCTCCCTCCTGTCGGACCTCCGGGCTCCTGACACGGCCCCTCNTTCCCCCTGCGCGAGGCGAGGCGGGGCTTCCGCGCGGCACTCACGGGCGCGCAGAGCGGCGATTGGCCCGGCCGCGCGTCACGTGAGCAGGGGCCCGGGACAGCTGCGCAAAGCGCTGCGCGCGGCGCCTGGATCGGCCGGGTCACGAGGGAGGCTGCGCGGCGGCCATTTTGATCCCTGGCAGCCGCCATTTTGTGTGCTGGCGGCGGGCCCTGTCAGCTCGAAGGCGCTGCCGGACGAGGAGTGGCGAGAGATCCTCACCTTCGCCCTCCCACACACACGCCCTCGCCGCTGAGGCGGCCGCTGCAGAAAACGCTTCTCTGAAGGCTGGCAGTGCCTGGCGGGAATGAACGCCCTGTGACATCCCTGCAGCTGCAAAGCCCCGGGCGTGTAGTGCCCTGTCCCTTGGCCCTGCCAGCGCCCGTTGCGGCTGCTGCTGTGTTGTGCAAACCGAGTGGCTTTGCAAAATAAACCGCTTATTTAAGCAATGACTGCCGTTTATTTAAGCAATGTGATGCCCCTCTTAGACGAAGCTAACATCACCAGTTTAAGGAAGAAAGTCTTCACTGTGAGGATGGTGAGGCACCGGAACAGGCTGCCCAGGGAGGTTGCGGATGCCCCATCCCTGGCAGTGTTCAAAGTCTTGAGCAACCTGGGCTAGTGGGTCCATGGCAGGGGGGTTGGAACTGGATGATCTTTAACATTCAGTGATTCCATGATTCTATGATCTATCAATCCTCAGAAAAAGTATTTTGGCATCTGTAACAGGCCCCCCTGAAACACTCAAACAGGCTAATATTGAAGACATTTTGATTTCAGGTTAGTCAAAAGGTAACACCATACTCCCCTGCGCAGCCAAAGATTTGAAGAAGAAACAGACTTTGTTCAGACACATAACCATGCAAAAAATCCCTGGCTTGTGTGAAGACCACGTGCAGAGAGGTATTTAATTCCTTATAGTTTCTTACTGTTTATACAACCCTGAAAGAGATAAAGAAAAAAAGAGGAAAAAAAATATGTCACTGAGCAGATCTGGTACAGAAAACCTGGGAATATGTCTCTGGGGACAGGTCACGGTTGAACTTTCAAACTGTATTGAATGGGCAAAGCCAGTGGCTCCTGGGGTTTGACTTTGCCAGGGAAATAGGGCTTCCTTCAGTCTTGGGTGGCTGGCAGGACAGCATCAAAAAGTTAGTTTCTCCCCATCGGAAAAGTAATGAAAACCCTTTTGCAGGAAAGCAAGATTTGACGCACCGAGGTCAAGAGTCCAAGTTTTGCCTTAGACTCAACCCTGAGCAGCCAGTTTCGCTCGCCGGGCTCTGGATGGCAGCAGATGCGAATGTATGCGAACCCCGGAGCGTGGCCGGGCAGCGCTGCGCTGGCAGCTCTCGGCTCCCTCCTCACCGCAGCATCGGGGCAGGCACACATGCCCAGACAGTGGTCCACGCCAAAGGGAACCTTTCCTTTGGCTTTACCACCGACTTGTCATCCAAAGGTACATTTTGCTTGGGCAGAGTGATAATTTCAAGCTCCAAGTACCCCGCATATTTTCCCTCTACGCACGCACCCTCATGCACACTAAGCAAGTTTCTTGCAGTGAAGGTGAGATTCATACAGTAAACATTTTCCTGAATGTCCAGGGCTGTGTGTTTTGTGTTTGAACATAGCAGTTTCTTTTCTCCAGCCTTCTGTGCAGTAATGGTTCAGCACTGCACAGCCTGATCTGCAGACTTGTGCTTGTGAATAGGCACAAGGACCAGCATCCCAGTCCCCTGCAGATGGACACAGATCTGTATGGAGCAGCATCCTGCTACCCTAGAGATAGGCACAGGCCTGCCTGTGGGCTGTACAGCTGGAGGGACTCCTGCCTGGGCCAGTCTGCGACTCCACCATGACTACACAGATTTTGTCACTTCTTAAGGAAAAACAACCAAACAAACCAACACCCCACCACAACATATTTGAAGATTTTTCCCATGCGAGAAAACACACAGACACAGCTCTATGCAAAATAAAAAATCAAAGGGATTAAACTACAGCATATACCTTTAGAGAATCCAAAGGCTATTTTCAGTAACAATTCAGTACAAAGCTTGTGGGAATTAACTGATTTTCCCATGGCCTGAAACACACAGCAGTCAAAATTGTAAAGTATAATCTCTGCTTGAGGACTCAATGCATGCTACAGGATGAGTTGCTGAAGAATGCATTAAGTGGATTCTCACCCTATTCCAATGCATCTGGCTGGGTCAAATGAAATTTTTTATGAAATTTGTATTGGATAAACAGCTCTGAAGGGAGGAAATCATGCAGAATAGAAAGATTTGTGATCATCGTAACTAATGGTTATTCAAAATAAACACAAAAATCCAGAAAAACAGATTCATATGAGTCAGTTGTCCCTAAGACTGTCAAGGGGAATGTTTTAGCATTTCCCTGATGGAAAACCTACTGAGAAATTCAACAACTGAAACTCTCTGGTAGGCTATGTAACCTAAGAGGACTATTGCATAAAGGAGCACAGGACATATAATAAATGTCTGAGAGAGAAACACTGTGATTGAACAGGAGACTGTTAGAATTATATAGGATTATTATGAGATGCTTAGGAAAAAGGCCAAAGATGAGTAAGGGAGGAATAAAGGTAGATCAGGGAAGAACTAAAAAGATTGAGGTTTGTTAGAGAAGGGGAATAAAAAAGGCCATTTGCATGTAAGCAGGCTGCTGGTCAGTATGTCTGTGTGACTAAGGCCCATGGCTAATTACCGTAGTCTGTCCTATCTTCTTTTTAAATTCTGTTTTTAACTATTTTCCTTGTGATTGTGTTCTCTGTTCAATATTTGTGCATGTGTTCTGATAATGAACTCCAAACCAGATGAGGTGCTGAGTCAAATGAGCAGTCTGGGAGACAGGTCCTGGGAGACCCTTGAAGATTTTCTTTCCTGAGCATGCATCCTCAGAAGCTGCTTGGGGCTGTGCATGGTACCCAAGTGTGTGTTGTGGGTCTCTGTAAAGACGCAGACTAAGAATAGGCAGAATCATGTCCAAGGCATCTAACACTCTCTATTCATAAGGTAATGACATATTTTTTGTCAATCTCTCCACTATTTTCCTAAAGCACATCTGTTCTGTGACTAATCCATCAGCATATTTACTCATTAGAGCATACTAGGCTACCAAGAGCCAGAGGACTAAGCCTCTATAGTTTGTCATATTAAACATCTGAACTCAAAAGGTCAGAAGCAGGCCCTGAAGAGAGAGTTACTGTTGAAATCAGCAGTTTCACACAGACTTCAGGAAGTTCTGAGTTGGGCCCATGCACATCACAGCAAGATTACTTAAAATTTGTTTGCAGACCCCCAGTGTTACTATGAGAACTACTGCAATTCTGTGTGTTACTTTATAATCTGAGGAAGTTATTGACAACAAAGGTTGTTATAGGGACAGCTGTCTGTCAAAGAAAATGACAAACAGAACATCTGATGATGAAAAATTTGTTCTTATGCAGAAGAGGAAGAGTTTTCAAATGCAGTCCTGAAAATACACAGGTTTATTTGGGCTTTTAAAGCTATTGCCCCAGACCTGAAAGATCAGGGAGAAGAAACTGAATCTGAGGGCAGACCAAGACTACAGCAGGTATAACATACAATTCTTTGGATTCAATACAAACAGGTCAGCAAAAGCGTATTATTTTAGACTTAATTATGATCAATGGGCCACTGTTGGTTTCAGACTTTTTACAACAAAGGCTCCTTCTTTCCTCCCTGCAGGACTCCAAAAAGGAAAAAATCTAAACTAAGCAAAGTAAAACAAAATGGAGACGTAAGAAGAGAAAGGGAACAGACCAGTATTGTACTTCATTTGTTCTCAATGATTCAGAACATGAATGTTTCACTTCAGTGTAGAAACTCCCTGTGCGATCACATTCCGCTCTTGAATTCATGTTCCACTACTTCCTTGGGTTTGTTTTCTTGGTTTTGGTTGGTTGTGTTTTTTTTTTGTAGATTCTTCAGAGCAGTACAGAGATAAGAGAACAATAAGTGATTTTTCCCAGAACAAACACCAGCACAGTTACTGTGAAATACAGCTCTTCTGCAGTTTGGTACTGTAACTACCCATCCCCTCTCCTCCTTTTTCCAAGTGCTTTGTTTTCCTCTACCCTTTCATTTAAAGCATTGTCTAAAATCTGAAGAAATTCTGTAAAATAACTATCAATTGCTGCTAACAGTGGTTAGCAACCAGGTATTAACAAATGGGGAGGCCTAACACTAACACTGTTTATTTGCAGTGTTAAATCTCATGGACGATAAGGAAGGGGTTCATCTGGTCTTTGGTGAAAGCTTCCTGTCTCTTAACCCTGTTTAGAGCAGGTGTGATTGAAGTAATGTTTAAATCTACAGGAGCACATCTCCAATGGTGCATCTCTCCAGTGCCATTAAAACAGTATTCACAGCAGTGGAAACTATATATACACATAAAAATTTTTAACATACATCTCCGCTGACACTTGACACTTTCAGGAGGCAGCTTTCTTTGCATTTTAAGATCATGGGGAGTGGGGTAGGAACATAAAAATTCTTTCTAAAACCTGAAATCTAATTCCCTTTGTTTCTGGTTTCTGCTTAGCTATTAACATAGAAGCAGAGCCTTCAATCTGAGGCTCACGGAAGAACCATGGTAACCACCCAGAGCTCTTACGTCTGTCATCACAGCATAAATCAGAGGCATAATATGGGATTTCTAAAGCTCAAATTTTATGGCCTCTATATGTATATATTGAGAACACAAAATATGCCCTAAAATTCAGCAGGAGGGAGTGAAAACATCCCAATGCAAAAACACACTAATCATGTTATTCTTTCCTACAGGGAAAAAAATATTTAGAATATAGATCAAAAATCAACCAAACTTAACAAACTTTTCATATAGCTCCTTTATAGAAAAGACTAGAAGCTTTCAAATGTGCCATAGCACAGACCTGCTGGAGCTTGCATGCTGCTACAGTCCTGCTGAAGCCTCAGCAGCATCCCAGAGGCAGCAGTGGGTACTTGTCAGAGTCGTTGACATAATTTTTGTGTCACAGTAGGACACTTTAGTGCAGGTAAGAGAACCCATTTCAGGTTTTGGTTTGGTTTTTGCCATGATTTCCAACAGCTGGTTGGTTGGGTATAGAGAGGGGATATCAACTTCATTATGACACAGCCCCAGAGGAGAAAGGATCTTTACAGAGCAACTTTCTAGTAATTGTCAAATTATCAGTGAAGTGCTTTACTTTCCTTGCATGCAAGTATTTACAAGCAGTTATGCTTATTGCTTTTTATATTTACAACTTACTTTTACTTTACGCTCCTTGGAGGTCAGCTCTAGTTATTATCTAATCTTGCAGAAAAGTGCCACAGGAGGAGTGTGGGACTCCGGTTGGGCTGTTTGTCCTGTAGCCTCCACACTGGGCAAGTCAGAGCTGCGTAGGTGCCCTACAAAGGCAGAACTAGAATTGTCCTTGCTTGTTGCTCTTTCCCTCTCAGTCAGCTCACCAATGTCCTAGAGCACTTCTTATGTGCCCATTTGCTCCCATGTTAGACATGTCTGTGCCAAACCCCCTTCCTAACTTCCTCTTTCCTTCAAAAATGGAGCCGAACAAAGACATAAAATAACACAAACATATTCATTACCAGTATTTTTCAACCCTTCTGCATAGGTATTTAGGCATCAGAAAGGGCAAAAACCCAGTTCCCTCACAAGAAACTTTGCGTTTAAATAGATTTTATGCATGTGCCCTCTTTCTCTCACATGCACAGAGTAGATGAAATAGCAATGTGCCATTCACATCAAGGGTTTATTCACACTTTTCCAATAAGGTTTGGCCAGTACATATACATTTGAAACACTTTTTAGATAAAAACAGAAATGTGAGGTTCCAAGATAAAAAACGTGAAGATAACAACACTTGCAGCACACAGTGGCAGTCAGACAAAGTGTCTCAGAGTATAAAGGCATGCTTATACACATGTCCCCGTAAAAGCCACCATTAGTAGGATACTGTTACTCTGACCAAAGACAAGGGATGTGAAAAACTATGTCACATCCTAGGGAAAAAATAAATAAATGGGTGATTTTTTTTTTATACATCTCAAGTGGCTGAGGACTTCACAAGTCCTTACAAGAAGTTCCACCTCAACATGATAAAGGACTTCATTCTGTTGAAGTTGTTCCAGAGCACTGGAACAGGCTGCCCAGGGAGATTTTGTATTCTCCCTCTCTGGAGACATTCCAAACCCACCAGGACATATTCCTGTGTAACCTGCTTTAGGCAGGCGGGGAGGTTGGATTAAATGATCTTCAGAAGTCCCTTCCAACCCTAATGACTCTGTGATTCTAAACCCAAAGATCTTGGTCTCTACTTCTCCTTGTGGCTATGGTTTGTATGGACAACTCCTTGGGGTTGCCACAGTAACAGAAAAGGAGCACCCCAACTGGGAAAGGACCTACTCCAGACAATCCCCAGTGAAGAGGGTTCTTCAGAAACAGAAAACTCATCTCTGCCGTAAGAGGAGAAGAAAACATACAGCAGGTTGCCGTGTCCATTCTGACATCTGTCCTTCTTTCTGCATACAGTTAGTGGGACATGGTAACATATTTATTACTGCTTTTGTGTGGAAATGGGTGAAAGAGGGCATACCTCCTTTTCTTTCATGCTGCAGTTGGCTTGGATGGTGAGTTTTCTGCAGGAACTGTTCATGCAGGAATGAGGCTGTCCATGTTCATGTGCCTCTTTCGTCAAAACTGCTGTGAAGTCACACAGAGTTTAAAAAGAAGTTACAGAGAAGCGGGAAAAAAAAGGTTGAGGTTATATATATTTGCACTTGCAAGCCACTTTCTGAGCCATTGCTCTTGAGCTTTATTCTTACACATTTCAGTGTGATTAAGCAACATTTTTTCTCATTTTTAATTTATTGTTTTTATCATTACTTTTAGCTTAGGTTTCTGTGCTCTCTAGAATCAGCCTGCAGAGGTGCACAGCAAACACTGTTACAAGACTTGTGATAGAATCACCAGAATGTCAATATATGATTTGACATAACATTTCACGTATTTTTCTTTGTTTCCAAACTAGTTTATTCCAGGAACAATTTCTATGTGGCCTAATACATCCTGCCTTGAGACTCAGCATTTTTTCCCTTAGATTTTGCTGTGTTGGTGAGTATTATTGAAGGAGCGAGTCTGCAGAAGAAATTTTCCCAAAGTGCAGGAAGGGAAAATTGCCATGTATTTTTGTTGGGTTTGTGATACAATGTGTACATCATGGAACACAGTCAAACTTGTAACATGTAACAGTTTATTTCCAGGTTACTGACATTTTATAGGGGAATCACTGTGTAGTTTTATGAAAACAAGGAACATATGGAACATATGCAAAACCCTTTAAAATGTGTAAGAGAAGAAAATAGATATAGCTTCTTTCTCACACTGCATGCATGCTACTTCCCATGCACGTCAAGGATGACAGAAATTTCAGCAAGCTCTTTACTGTTCAAGACTCATAAAACGTACATATGCTGCATATGTTTCTGAACCAGATTCGTGCATGTAGTGCGATCTGAAAATTTAATGCTGAAAATAATTATTCTCTGTGCTTTCCATTTGTTGTGCTTTGACTTAATCTGCAATTAGGAGCCTCACGTCTAAATATTCTGGTTTCTGTGAAACATCTGATGAATTCACACTCTGTTAGCTCAATAATTGCACTGGTAAACTCACTTTGGAGCCTTGGTCTGGAGACCAGGTAGGCTTATTCACTGCAAAAGGTGTATGCTGTGCCACTCCCTACACTCTCACATGTGTCAGCAGCCAGGGCAGCAGCTCCAGGGTGTCAGGGAGACGAATGCCTTGGCACTGATGGAAGTCTCAGATGTCCCCAGCTCTGCACTGGGAATGAGACTTCACTCTATGGTCTGAAAAATGACTTGTGCCCCAGTAACTCTGCCTGCTCCCCTCCACAGTGTAGCTCTGCCTGCCAGGAGACAGACTGGAAGAGACCTCACTGCTCTTCCACTGAGGTCAGAGCAGCTCATCCAGGAAATGATGGAAAGCATATGCTCACTATCAGCTTTTCCTTCCTCCTCCTCTTGTATTGCACTTATGACTCTGGGTCTCAAATCCTGGCACAAATGTAGAGATGCTTAATGAATCCTGAGCATATTCATCAGTATGAGTATTGTAGTACCTGTCAACATTTCCTCCACAATACTTGAGAGCACTTTGAAACCAGTGCTGGCTGCCTCTCAAAAATCCTCGTGAAACATGGGTTTCACCCAGCTCTGTGCTCCAGGGTCACACACTTCCTGGGCATGTGGTTCCAGCAAGCCTCGTCATCTGTGATCCCAATCCAGAAGCACTTTAAATGCAGATAACCTGATCTAACCACAAATACAGATCTTAATGTGGATGCACAACATGGATTTTCTGCACAGGTTCACAATGCCTCCTTTTTGAGGGCTTTTAAAAATTTTATTCTTCCATCCAGTTTATGTGGAGCCACACAAACAGCTGAATCAGCTCACCAGAAAGGAACTTCTAAGCAAGGGCAGGAGTGAGTATTGTGGTGATGGTGAATTCAAAGGCAGTTTTTCTCACCTTCTTTTGCTACCAAGGGACATGTAACCTCAACTTCCATGAGGTTATTGGATTCACTCCCTTCACCACTGAGATTCTCCTATACAAACCCCAGAGGGGTTTAGGTAGCTCTGAGGGTGAGCCATGAAGACTTGTATTTTAATCTTCTACGTGGTGTATGTTATGCAATGTGGGACAGAAAGGTCAAATCAGGATTCAAACAAAACAGAAATGTATATATTCCCCACTCCTGTCAACAACTCCCACCCAGCCCAGTCACCTCCAACTATGCGCACTGGTGAGCTGGGTTATGTTACAGGCTCTGACTTGGATCTTCCCTGGGGCTGAGATACACCTCTCTTCCTTTTTCCTTCTCCCTTCCCAGTTATTGTTCCAGCAACTACAGGCAAAGTAACAGAAAGCTACATTGTGAGGGATATCTGCGTATGTATTTTTCCATGAGAGGAAATAATCAAATGCAAATGTACACATCCAGTATAATGCTAAGCCCAGAGACCCAGGGCACAAGGACTAGCGTTCCACAAAGCAATCACCTTGCCTTGCCCCCTGACACCTTCCTGCATGCAAATACCAGGCTTTGGAAATGGATATACTGAAGGCAAAGCCTCACACTAGCTCCAAGCACCCCAGTTGCCCAGCTCACACCCACATACAAAGGCCAGCTCCAGCTCTGTGTGGGTCCGAGACCACGTATAAGTTGGCTGCCCCAGGAACTGAGACAGGCTAGACTGGCTCTAGCTTCATCCTCATATTATGTACAAGACATTTTTCCTGCATTGCGCTTGTTCAGTGGAATTTGTATGCAGAGCCAAAGATTGCTCCACAACCACCTCAGAAAAGTGTGATTCATCAGATGGCATTTGAAAGAGGCTGTCCCAGTGCCTGTCCCCTGGAAAACCCCTGGTTATGCCAGTAAAACTCTGGTGGCAGTGCTTGAACAGGTGGGCATTCCTAGCAGACACTCATACTTATCTTGTCTTTTCAGTATGTTGCTACAAACACTTTCAATTTACCTATCTAGAACAGGCTTTCAGTACTACAGAAAAAAATTGGTGTCCATGTTATTTCTGGAAGCTTATATAATTTTTTCACTTTCTCCTTTCTTCTGGGCACCATCTCCCCTTTGCATAATTTCACTAAGATGTATAAACTCTCCAAGATATATTCAGGGGAAGGACAGTAAAAGAGCAGTCACAGAAAAAACACTGAAATACCACTTTCCATCCAAGTTACACAAAAAAAAATTGCAAAATTCCTTGGCACCAGAAGCATAGGGTATCAGAGCAAGTGAAGGTGGGGTTCCTCTGTGTGCAGTCAGAGCTGTGCCAGTAACATTAGGAAAGGTATTTTTACAGACATTTGAAGTAGAAAGTCTCAAGGCCCCTGGCAGACATCTATGACTGCTGGTCAGACCAGCCAACCTAAAGGTAACACTGCAACATCACTCTGCGCTGTGACCACATCTGCCTTAGCATATACATTTAGCTCAAGTGAAAAGGTCAGAAATCTCTGTATTTTTTTAAAATACAGAAACCAAATTAACCTGCTGTTAAATTGAGGACAGTCACCTCAGATGTTAACTGTAGGATGTAGGGTTTTTGAATCAAAGCTTCATGTCTTCTTCATCTGAGGATCTGTGTAAGGATAAAGAAAATTTAAGTTATTTATGAAACTCTATAGCCTGTCAGGTCCAATTTTTTCAGCAATTTAAAGAAATTAAAGAAGTTTGAAAAATGACCACAACAACCAAGATAATGTCCCATGTGCCCAGGATCCATCCACCCTAATAAGGGTTGTGCCAGAGCAACCATCATTCCATGAACTTTCACTAGTTCCCTCCAGAAAGAAGACGCACAAGTTGTTCATTTAAAGCTACTTCCCAAAATGCTCTATAAGTCATAAGAAAAGCAAAGCTGTATATCAGCAACCATGGATATGGTGTTGTCAATTCTAATCCTTGGATTAAATTGATACTCTCACCCTTCATGGGAAATGAAAAAGAATTGATGGTCTTGGATCTTTTCCCAGCAGGAAAGTGTTTGCTGCTCAATGCCACTGGAATGGGTATCACCATCTGACTCTCTTTTTGAGGCTTCAGCTAAACATATAAAGCAGACAAAAGGAGTGACCTGCCTTGTCAGGTGTATGCCTGCTCTCTGCCTAGTTTTGTCTGGATCCAGGCACTGGGGCAGGGCTGACCAGCCAGGCACTCACTGCTATTTCCCTGGTTGAACCAGATTGGCTAAGACAGTGACAACATAAAGCTTGGAATTTTTTTTCAGCCGCAAGCAAGTTTCTTTGTCTGTAGCTCATGTCTTTGTAGACATTTATCCCCAAATGGCATCTGAAGATCCTCATTCTATATGGTATTTGTATTTTCTCTTGGCATGCAATGGAAATCAATAAAGGCAGTTTCACTTGCAGGAGTTTGAAGCCATAGTGTTTGCCCGATAAACATCCCATACACAGAGCCCTTCATTGCTAAAGAGAACTCTACCAAAGTAAAAATATTGCAAGTACTTCTCCTGATCTTAGAGCTTGTAAAAGGATATTCTTACAGAAGCTGAAGGGCTGGATTGTGCAACCCTTGCAACACTGAGCACTTACCTGAGCACAACCAGCCCATTGAGAAGTTCTGGCACAGAAATGTTCCCCACAAGTCTGTGGTTTCAATAAAACAGCAAATTAGTTAATAAAGGATGGCAGCATCTCCAAAATGGCCCCGAATTTGAGAGGGTGCTTTCTTTCTGATAAAGTTCGCATAAATGTACAATAAAATCCTTTCAGGAAGAAAATGGTCCCCATATACTGATAGGGTGCTGCAGTAGAATGGTTCCTTCAGAGCAGTGGAGGTTTTGCACTAGATTTGATTGTGGAGGAAGGATTTAGCCAGAATTTTTCCTCTTCTAAATTGGCAGCAAGAAAGTAGAAAGTGTTTACCTGCATGATTCATTTCAGCAGCTCCAGGACAGCCTGTAGTTTTTTACGGGGAAATAATTTGGATTCAGAAGCATATAAAAGACCACTCCAAATGCCATATGTCTTTTAATCTGACAACAATGTTGTAGGCCACTCTCGGCCCAGCAGTGACAAAGAAATTTCTGCCAGAAAAAAGAACCTGAAAAACAAAACAAAACCCAAACCGCAGGGAAGAGAAATTAAAGACTGCAGAGCATTGACAAACATTTAGCAGGTTGAAATTGGAGCTTCTATGTACAATGGATACAGTGTGCAGAGAGACATCTGGGAAAAACAAGTTTCTAATCGTTTTAGATGTGAAGTCAAAGGAATTCAGAGCAAACATTTTGGTAACAGAAAAAAAGTCTTTTAAGGGGGGGGCGTGTTGGGCAGGAACAGTTCACCTCTACTCCAGCTAGTGATCAAGCTCTAAGTTTTTTTTTTAGAGGATTGTTTCACTGGAGCTCATTTAACCATAGTTTTTGTGTGACAGAACTCCAGGACATGAGTGGTGAAGAGCAGATCAACCCAGTGAACAGTCAGGACGTTGAACTGCAGGACTTCTTTGCTTTTTGTGATGCATTAGGACTAGTTCGAAACTCCTCATAATCATTGCACTAAACTCACAAGCTGTGCTTGACTTCAACTGTGCAGTATTAGAAACAGGAAATTACCAGCACCTCAGCCTTCAACAGCCACTTAGCCACTGCTTTTGTATGAGATTGCATAGAGGGAAAGATATATCTCCAAATGTGACTACTCCAGGAGACAGCAAGAGTCTCTCTCTATCTGCTCAGTCTGAAAAAAAACTTTGCATCTATAAGTCAGCTCCAAAGAGCTCCAAAACACTTGGCTCATTCTGTCCCAAAGTCAGCATATCTCCCAGCAATCCCCAGCACGCAGGCAAGGTGGAGGAGTCCTATCTGGGTCCTCTTGTGGACAGTGTTTTGGAGAGACACAAAATCAGCAAAAGCCAAGCACCAGCCATCTATTCCTTCTTCTCCTTCACGTGTCAGACCAGAGGCACATGCCTGTTTTTACTACAAATCAAGGAAGATGGGGCTATCTGGCAGTTCCTCCTTCCTCTGTGTGAGCAGGATTGGGACTCAAGTCCCACTGCCAGCAGTGCCTGAAGCTCCATCCTTGCCTCCTGCACAAGAGCCCATGCTATGGCCAGACTCTGGAGGCTGTATAAACTCAGACCACCCAGGAACTAGCAAATGATGGGGCATTCTGCATAGGACAGGAAGGAAAGGTGCTGTTGCCAGTGAGAAGCCCCCTAACATGTGGCAAAAGTGAGCAGGCACATACCATGATTTAGGTCTGTTTGTGTAACAATCAAAGAACTATCTATCTAAGACTGTAACTTACCAAGGAGTAATGCCTCTCCCCTTTGAGCAGATGGTGCCTGTGCCCAGACAAGACTGCAGGCCTGTCTGGAAAAAGCAAAGTGGATATGTGCTGTGAAGAATGGGCAAAAATGAGGCAGAGAAGAACAGTGAATTTCGTTTATCTGTCACAGAAAGTTATCCCAAGGAGCCTGTAATAGAGGTGTCATGATGGAGGAATTGAAGCCATGCCCAAGGCTAGCAGCTATACTGTGGGGTCTGAGCAGATGCTGTAGTTGTGGTGCCTCCTGAGGGGAGGAAGGAGGCTTGCACAGCAGACAGCAGCTGTTTGCTCTTCACTGAGGCATTTTGTGAGAACCTTCCTTCCTAACAGCAGCCAAAGGAGGTGCTGCAGTTCCTTGGAAAATCAGGACACAAGCCAGGGCCATGTCACAGCAGAAGTAGTTTCTATATATTTGCTAATCCTTCTTGGACTTCTCTCCCACGAACTTTCTTTGCATCACCCTGAGACTATGAAAACTCATAGCATCCCCAATATCCTGTAGCACAGAATTTCACAGCTGCAAACCTCCTAAACAGCACCACACAAAAATACTTTTGTACTAACATGAGTGTTTAGAGTTGTTTTTCTTCCACAAAATGTCATTTGCAGCTACTGACAGGAACAGAGCCAGCCCTGAAGGCAGTGGCACTTCTACTTCAAGTCCTTGTAAACCTGCCCAGCCCAGCTGCACATCCCAGCTTGGGGAATCCCTCCCAGGCACCCATCCTGCTCCACTCACATACACTGAGGAGCAGCAGCTCACGTTGAGACCTGTTGGCTGCTAAGTACTGGAAGTGCTGTGGCCAGCAGGATGAGAAAAGGAGAACCAACCTCTACACACATTTTTCCACTTCCCATAGGACTGATGCAGTTTTATAATATCCAGTGCCTAGTCCAGTTTGCATATGTCCGTTTATCCTTTAAGCTTCTTTGAACCCAAGTCTTGCACAGAACTAATCACACCACCACCATTTGGCTAATAATAGCAGCAGTTCTTCAGGCTTTCAGGAGCACTGATTGACACCTCACAAAACCAGTGATACTAGACCTCTGAGGTCTCCTCCATGCCAGCCCTTTCTCAGACTGGTGAGGAAAGAGCAGCAGAATGTAAAGCAAAAACGCTCATTTTCAGACCCTCTGTGTCCCACCCAGGCTGTTCACCTGTGTTTCACAACCTATGATATCTGCTGTTGGGCTCCTCTGGGGGACTTTGCAATTAGAAGCTTTCTAAAGAATGTTAAAAGCATTTAATTAAACAAACATATTTAAAGATGTTGCCAAGGATGATTAACACAAGTAAAAAACATAAACAAAGCTCCACAGGCACAAGGACCTTTACATGGGATGGTAACCCTGGCTGCCTTCCTCTGAAGATACTTACTTTTTGCAGTGGATGTAATTCTTCTGTGAGGCAACTCTTACAGAGACATCTTGGATGGGAGCATACCTCTGCTGTATCCTGCGATACAAGTGGCCAACTCTCTTGATTTCCTGGCGGGAAGGAGAAAGGCAGGTTTCAAACCGTGGTGCAGCACTGCTGTCTACATGATCATTTTACAGTCTTTTAATTACTTCACAAAAATGATTTAATTAAAGCCTCTTCTGTAGAGTTCTAGTTCAAAACTGCAGCCTGTCAGCTTTACTGGTCCTAAACTGGAAGAAGGTCCCTGTGAGAGGACATGCTAAGGCTCCTTTGTGCAATGCCTGTGTGGATTCCTGGAGCTGACCTCTGCCTTGCAGAGATGCCACTGGATCACAGGGGTTTCAGATCACAGGAACCTGGGGTCAACACCCATGCTCTGTGTGAAAGCTGAAATTTGCAGTGAGAGGGACAGGCGCTCAGCCATAAATAGCTCTGAAAGTTTGAGGAATACTCCCAAGTGCTGTGTGAATTATTCATCCACACTAGTGCTGACTTGCAGGGACAGCGCCACTGCGCACAATTTTAAAGCCAAGTTACTTAACTAGATTTTAATGCAAAGACAGCTATAAACCTATCTCATTCTCCTGTGTCAGATCATGCTGGCATTTTCTTAGGTCTCAAATACACACAGTGGTCAATTTACAATCCAGCAGTGCCATGAGAGTTTGAACTTGGCTGTAGCCAGGAGTATCTGTAACTTGCATTCCAGATTTTACAGTCTTTCTAAAACTTCTGAAATTTCTACCTCCTCTCAGGACCAGTTATTTCCTTTTTCCCCTCTTATTCTGTTTCCTCCTATTATCATGATCCCCATCTTTCAGACACAGGCCATGGCAGTAGGTTTCATTCAACGGTATTCCTTTAATTTTGTAGTTAAGGGAACACTCTTGTATGACATCTTCCATAGATGATGCCTCAGGAGAAGTGAGGTAGATCTGGCTTACCCAACGGAGGGCAGCCTTTAAGGGGTGCTGGCAGCAGCCATAGTAGCCAGACCTTCTCCCACCTCAGCTCTGCCAGGGCAGCTCCAGCAACACCCTCCAGGGTAAGCCAGCCTGCCCCAGCAATAGTAGGCCTTGAGGGACTCCAGTGTCTCCTAAAGCAGAATGGTGTTAAGGAAAAGGGTCTCAAAATCCATTTTTACAAACCATGTGAAGCAGCAAAACCACCCAGAACTGGTTAGCAGAACAGCAACATTATGTGCATTTATTCCAAATGGTATACACAACCCCGTCCCAACTTGAGATTTTATTGTTTATGGGCACAACATGTTCATTTTATGGGAACAGACCTGCTCTGTGCTGGAAGATTTCCTGCAAACAACTGTGGTGTTAATTTAGAAGATGGCATTCTTCCCAAACAGTCATTATTAAACCAATAACCCTATGTTACCTCCTGCATCAAGGGGCAATGTGCTGTTGGAGGCAAGACAGAACAAAGGTCCTAGCAATAGTAATTGCAATAGGGCTTAGGGGCTGTTCTCTTCAGGGAACAGAGAGAGATGCAGCCTGGCCAAACTCCAGTGTGTGTGGTTTTAAAGATCCTCACTTGAGTTGTATGGTGTTGATGTGCAGCATTATAGAGCTGTCACTTCTGCACCCATGCCTGGCTGAGTTACAGGAATTATTTTCAGCATCTCTGCCAGAAATGACATCTCATGACTTTTATCGTGCAATGGGTGCATGTTTGTAATCAGCTTGGAAAATCTGTTTGCGAGCTTATTCTAAAGCCTCATCTTTGCTACAGAAATAACTGTACCCGGTAGCAGAGCCTACCCTCCCTTTAGCAGCATGGGTAATGATTTGCTGTCCTGGAAAATTGGTCACAGCATAAGCCCACAGGGTTTTGAAACCTCACTGTTTGATGCCTTTGGTTTAAATGCTGAACACACTGTAAAAGCACAGGAAGACAGACTGAACTGGAAACTCTTCTACAGTGCTGAAATGCCAACCATTTGGGTAACCCTGTAAGCTAATCATTAGTTCATGCAGCAATTTTATCAATTCACAGTGGGAGGCAAGGGGTTAATGCCAAGGTCAAAACCAATACAGAATTAATCTCAATTTTTTCAATTCTGGTAATCGTAAGGATCAACTTGCAAGTTCCTACAGCAAACTTGCTCAAGACTCATTTTATTTAAATGCCTTCACAAAATGTCTTTCTGAATAAACAAACCACTCAGGTTTTGCAAGGGCAAGGATATCAGCCACCAGCCTAAGATGAGGCAGACCAGTCATAAATGCAGGGTACCATAGATGCAGATAGCCTTGCTGTCATGGGAGAATGCAACTGTTTACAGATACAGTGCAACCAAACTGATTCAAGCTGTTCCTCAGGGTTTTTTTCAAAGGAATCCCAATCTTTGGTCCTTACAAGGTGCTCAGGATGCATGTAGCAGTCTGTCTCAGTCTGTACTTCAGAAGCAAGCAAATAGGTTAACACATCTCTAATCATTTGGTTTGGCTAAACAGAGCATCAGCAGTTGTTGTCTAGCTATGTTTCATCAACAGAAGATGATTAAGTAAACAGCTTTCCTAGAGAGACTGGAATTTCCATTGCTGTCTAATCCATACCTACAGCTTAAAGACATCTTGAGGTATCTTCTAGTCCTGCCTACAACAGTTTGCTGTCTAAATCAAATATGTCTGGATAACACATTAGAAACATACTGATAGGGCTCTGCCATGCAGCTAATGAGAAGACCATCTAGGCCTCTTGAATCTTTCTACGACATAATTTCTGCATGACTTGTATTTTTCACAATCATTCAGGCATTTTGCCTCCATTAAAGAATCCACAGCTTGTAGATAGAAAATTGAAATCTTTTTGATGTCTTTTACCCCACATGAGAAGGCTGTACCAAACCAAAAAATAGGTCTCAAGTCACAGGCTTAGCCTCCATCTTTGCTTTGGACTGAAGAGCTGTGCTGTGTTCCATGGTATCTTCAGGGCCAGTTGTTGCACAGGCAGTGATCCCATCACATGAAGTGACAGCTGCCCACATAAGCTACCCTCAGCACATTGCCACTGTGCTCTATGGCTCTGCCATCAACTCTGGGATCCCTGAGCAAATTCAAAGTTTATATCCTCATCTTTAGCACCCTCAAGAGTTCACAACCCAAAGACCCAACAAAAGCCTCATTTTTTGTGTACACAACAAGCTGCAGACAAGTTAATGCTTGGGACTGTCGGGTTTCCTGCTCAACTCCCAGTCTTGAGAACTAAAAAGTCTGAAAGCTCAAATCTGCTCCTGCAAGAAATGACAGTCAACACCACAGCTGTAGGAGAAGCTCATTTGTTTAACCTGACTTCAAGTAAAAGAATCACAGTCAAGCCCATTGCCTTTATATAACCATACACCACCAACTTCTGTGCACATCCATGGAAATACAATATACGGAACACCTATTTCTTTATTTATTAAAAATACAGTCCACAAAGCAGATCCCTCACACTGAGGCATGACTTACAGTGTCTGGGCATCCTGCCTTGCTACCAGAGAGGGCAGCTGAGGACTGCAAAGCCATTTATTTAGCAGCAGAGAGCCTTTCACAAGTGTCAGCATCCTCCCTTACATCAAGAGGCTTGATACCTGCTCAGGACAACCACAGCTCTGTTCCATCATTAGAAGCAGCTTCCAAAATGCCAATTTATTGGAAAATTAAGGGATCTTCACAGAAATGATTTACAGTGGNAACTCCATTAACCAAATAAAAACAGTGGTAGGTCATTTAGATTGTGTATGTATTAAAAAAGAGAAAAACTATGGTGGAGTACTGTACTCTAGCTAGAAACCATACCTACAGGAACAGCAACTCATGCCTCTTCCTTCTTGGGTTACAGGCACCGTGGAACAAGTTCAGCATAAGGTACAGAGCTTTTACTGCACAAACACACTTTTCACCCATTAAAAANAAAAAAGCTTTTAGAAGTTAAATCAATACAAAGCCACATTCTGTATGACTCTTCTATTAAAAAAGAAAAAAAAACCCAAACAAAAGGTAGAACTATTTCTCTAAATATTTTAATTATTTTGTCATCCTCCAACTCTTCCTCCCTCCTACACACAATTTTTTGGAAGCTGAAATGACACTCAACAAATACAAAGCACACACCAATAGTATATTCCACAGTTTTTCTAAAGAGTCAATAGTCCAGCAATTTTAAAGTGATCTATGTGCAAAAAATAAACAAATTAAAGAGTTCCTTAAAAAAAAAAAACAACCCACTGCAGCCTTAACTTCTATTAAAAAAAATATCTGAGAATTAGCACTAAATTTCCCATTGGAGGACACATCAGTAACTCCAAGTATTCTGCCTAACCTGTGACTTGATGTTGCAAAACTCTCAACATCCCAAGTTTATTACCTGCTGACAAGTGGAAAACAGACTGTATCCCCATGAGAAGTAGGAGAACCACTATTCATAAACTGGTCTTCTGATATACATAAACATATGGTGCAGGTATGTATTCAGAGACTGCTACCTACAGCTGAGAACAGTCCTCCCAGCATGACTAACAGTAAATTATTAACAATAAAATGTGCAAGACTCATAAAAGCAGTAAATGAAATGTTCCTGCCTGCTCAATGCCTCTAGGCCTAAACTATCCCCTCATTAATAGTGGTGTCAGGGCAGCTCTAGTGAAGTTACAGTAGAAATCACTGTGCATGAGGATTTCTGTGAGAAGAACAGTCCCTTAAACTACAGACTAGTTCAGTCCTGACCACACTACAATAGGGACTTGTGTTTAAACTATGAGTAATCATGCAATCATCTCCCAGCATAGTACTTC